>CM053501.1:13035904-13064151 GCA_028627145.1 Eidolon dupreanum
GGATGGCCTTGTCACCTCCTATTTCCTCTCCAGCTTGACTTGGACCCGTTGCCCATTTCCCCAATACCTTCCTGCCAGAACGTGCACACCACACAGCCATGGGCCCGAGAGCAGGTGAGATGACTCTCCTCGTGGAAGGGGCTCCCTGGGGTGGCATGACCTTTGGAATCACAGAAAATATGGAGGGTGCTTGCATTTCAGCCACCAAGTCCTCCCGAGCCTGTACTTAGGGGTCCTGCCCCAGTGTACCCCATCTCTAGCTGGATCGGGGTCAAGGAAGGGAAGGAGGAGGGCAGGCAAGGCACTGGATCTGGGGGGTCCTGGTGAGGACAAGGCAAGACAAGGAAGGCCATAGCTAGAAGGGGCTCAAGAAGAGGTGGTGGTTGACCCCAGGCCCACTGCTTGGGGGTCTCAGGGCTCAAACTGTAAGGACAGAACCATAGGAATGGAGGTAGAAAGAGTTTGCATTCATGCATACTAGCTGGGTGCATGTACATGGTTACACACTTTCAACACATGTGTACATATCATTACACAAATGTGGACGCTGATAGGCACACATATAAGCCATCACATATGTGTGCACATGCTTCCAGAAACACAAAAAGACATATACCACAAGCTACACATGCATACACATCATCACATATGCATACCCATGTAGTGTGTTGGGCGTACACACCATTACAGGCATGTACGTGCCACCACACGTGTGCATATCACATGTACGTACCTTCAGGAATGCACATACAGCGTCAGGCATGTATAGAGTTAGACACACTATCACATGTGTGTTCACCTGGTCAGATACACACACACAAACACACACACTATACTTGGACCCAGGCTGCCACATATGGGTGACCATATGGCTTTTGCAGTGTCTGTATTGGGGTAGTCACAGACCCACGTGGGACACAGTGAGCACTGGGCAGACCCACGCTGGACACTTCCACACATGTGCTCGCTCCCAGAGAGGGCTCAGCCCTGAGGTGGTGGTGGTGGGCAGCTGGCAGCTGCTTACTGGCTTGTTCTCTTCCAGGCCTCATCCTCTTCATGTGGCTTACTGCCCACTGCTGTCGTCCCCAGGCTGAGGGCTTCTCCCAGGGAGGGCTGGATGCCAGCAGGAACGAAGTTTGGGTCACGTGAGTGCCCGCCCCTCTTGCAGGCTCTGAGTCCACAAACCACATTTCCTGCAGCTAATTCCCTGATAGGCCTGGGGGAGAGGGATGAATGAGAAGGAGGGAGCACCTCCAGGGTCTGCACACAATGGCTCAAGAGTGGCTGTGGCAGGGCCACAGCCTCCCAACTCTGAGCTGGAGGGCCTGGCTCTGCCTGCCCAGATCACTCATTCACCTTTCCTTGAGATAGTCCAGAGCATCTAGTGTCCTGCATCAGTCATGTCCAGATGACTGGGTCCCCAGCCCATCACAACTGGCTGGGGTCCCTCCTGAGCCCCACACTGCTCTCACTGTTCGCCTCAGCCTAGGCAGACAATCACTGCTGATCACTGCTCGTCCCGAGTCCTCATGGTCCCTTCCTTCTGCCCTAAGGCTTTGCTGCCCTCTCAGACCCCAAACAGACTCTGCTTTGTTTCCATGTACTTTCTGGGGGGTCTCTTGCTTAGACTTGGCTGTCTTCTTTTTCTCTGGGGGTTGGAGGTCACCGATCAGCCATCAATCAATTGATTAATCAGTTGACTGACTAGGCAGGGCTGGAGGCCAAAGTTGGACTAGCTGGGCTCAGACTAAAGTTCCATAAGACCCTCCCCATGTACAGATTTTATTAGACTCATACCATGAGGAAGGCTCAGTGAGGAGACAGAACTGGCCGAGGCCGCCCAGAAGGTGCCCAGGCCACATCTCTTCCAAACCCTCAGGCATCACTGGGATTGGCCTCCAGAGGAAGCAGAGACCTAGCTTCTGGACAGGGGTCACCCCTCTTTATAGCTTAAAGCCTGAAATGGATGCTCACAGGCAGAGTAAGGGAGGAAGTGAGGGAGTGACTGAGGGAGTAAAGTAGGAGTCTTGCCTCTGGCAAGGCCCTGCCAACCACACTTCCCGTGTCTCACTCCTTTGGTGTTGGGAGTCTGACCTTCATCCTTCATGCTGCAGTCTGGGCTGCCCCTCCCACCCCCTGTTCTACCCCTCAGTACCCTCCTTCTTCTGCCCAATGCCAGCATCTCCCTCCTGCAAGACTTCTGGTGCCAGCCAGCCTATCAGCTGTCCCGGGACCAGCTTTCGGCTCTCATCAGGAGGATGGCATCACAGCAGGTTCTCCTCAAAGCCTGGCAGGTAAGCCGCCTCAGTTGGCACTATTGGGCTGGGGTCTAAAGGCAAGGGCAGTCTTGAGGGAGTAAGCCCTGGAGACAGGTAGGAAGGGAGGGCATTCTCAGCAGAGGACACAGGCCAGCAAGGGCCAGGATTGTATGGCTGGGACACAGAATGAGCTCACCTGGAACATGGGGGTTGTGCTGGAGACACTGCATATGGTTGTTTATAGGCCAACCTACCAACTTCACATCCACCTAAGGGGCATCTCTTAGGCTGACCCCGAGGTAACAAATCAGGGGTCCCTCCTTGGGCGGTTCTCCAGTGTGGCCTGCTTTGGACCATTTCCATGACTTTTTAGCCAGTCTCCCGCAGACCCCAGCCTCCTGTTCTTGGTTGGGTGAGAGCTTGCCCACCTGGCCTGTACTGGCCCCTTCTTGCCTCCATCTAGCACGTGGTGCCCCTAGAGAAGGGTGCTTGGGCCCCTGGGGTGGATCTTCCAGCTTGCTGGCCTCTCCCCTACCTGAGCTATGAAAGGGACCAACTGAGCTCACCACGACTCACAGCTGACCCAAGCATGGACTGCCTTGAGTTTGAAGAAAGGAAGAAAGGGAGGAAGGAAGGGAGGGAGGAAGAGAGGGAGGGAGGGAGGGAGAAAGGAAGGAAAGCTATAATTCTGTCTCATTATAGAGTTAGTATAAAACTAGTAATCAATTCGAAACCACCCCAAGGGAGGCCAAGCCAGACAAGAAGTCTGGGCAGGAGTGGCATTGGGATGAGCCGCCATGGTACAATAGGGCTGGGGGTGAGCAGAGGGCCTGAATGCTGGGGGCCGGGAGAAGTACTGTTTAGTCTGGGTTTGACCCATTCTGAAACCATTCGATGTGGAGGTTGAGGCAGGAAGAGGAAGACAATGAAGTCCAGGTGACGCAGAGTGGGCAAGTGGGAGGAGGAAACAGAGTGGATGTGGGGGTGGACGGAAGGGGGCTCAGGCAAGGGCCCCACACTGAGGGGGCTGGGCAAGGGTGTGACATACCATATGCCCTGCCCAGCTCAGCTGTCTTGCCAACTTGGCCGCCCAGCGCAGCCTCCAGGGTGACTTCGCACTACACCCACCAGACCTGTTGCTCTTCTATAAGTGAGTGCCTCCCACCCCAACCCAGCATCGGGCCAGTGGGCTGAGCATGCCTCCTCTGGGTCTCTGGGACCCCTGGCTGGCCCCGCCCTCCCGACAGCACCCCACCTGCCTGCAGCCTGGCACAGGTGAGGGAAGCCGACTGCCGGGCCTTCACCCGCCGTGCAGCTCAGGGAGACACGCAACTGCTGACCAACTTGCCTGACCAGAGGGCCGCCCTGCAGCACTCAGCCTTGGCCTGCCTGGTAGGCCCCTTAGATGGAACAGGATGGGCGGGTGGACCATGGGGCCAGGCTCTTGCTGATCTGCTGTCCTGTAGGGAGGGCGCCACCTTTGGCTCAGCGCCTCTGACCTACTGCTCCTTGGGATCCTGGTGTGTGACATGGATGCATCCATCATTGTGGCCTCGGACCCCCACGTGCTACAGAACCTGCAGCGCTGCCCCCACCTGACCCCTGCTCAGCAGGCTGCCCTCAACACACTGCTGGCCAGCGGGAGGACCATGCTCGGGTGGGTGGGGGGGCCCCATCCCCTCTGCCCAGGGCTTCCTTCTGGAGATGAGACAGGAGGCAACCTAGAGTTTGGGCCCAAGAGGTCTCTATTCCACAGCCCTGCTGACCTCTAACTTCTGACCTAGCTCATAGCCCCACTCTGACCTTGCAGCCTTTGGGGCACAGGTTTGGGGGTGCTGCCAATACCTGCTGTGCCCCTCGATTCCCCTGCCCCAGAGCCTGGGTGGAGAGTCTCTTCTGGGTAGGTGAAATGTCCTCAGAAGGGCAGGCTCTGGGAACTGTGTGCTCAGGGAAGGGCAGCAGGCTTCCAGGGGCTAGCGTGCTGCTCCAGACCCAACACAACAACCCCTTCCCACACGCCAGGCCCCCTACCTCTTGGAACCTAGAGGGGCTGAAGGCTCTGGGACCCCTGGCCACGTACATCAGCCCCAGCCTGTGGATGCAGGTGCAGGAGGTAGGACGGTCCCCTGGGATGGGGTGGAGGGTTGAGCTGGCCTTGAACACAGGGAAGGGCATGCAGCTGACCCTCTACCATCCTGTCCAGGCCTGAGGGTTGGTCATATGGCCACCTCAACGCCCGAGTGGTGTCCCCAGTAGCTCCCATCACAGGGCTTCTACTTGTGGGGAGGGAGGAGGGACTGGATGGCCCCAGGGTGTGGAGTCTCCAGTCCTCGCGACCAGGCCATAGGCCTGGATTTCTTTGGCAGTATGGTGGCTGCATTCCGGGCAGGGACACTCAGCCAGCATGATGCCAGGCGCTTTGTCACTAGCTTCCTCAAAGCCAAGTTGGTGTCCTCACGGCCCAAGCGGAGCACAGGTGAGTGTGGCCACTATGGCCTGGGGACATTGCATCTCTCCTGCTCTGGACTCGTGACCACAGGGTAGGGGCACCCAAGACACGGCCCCAACTGCTGCTGGACCTCCTGAGCTTGGCCCAGGGGTCTATCCAGCCTGGGCTCATCAGAAGCAGTGGGGCTGTACTTTGGGGCCAGGGTTGGGCATGGAGTCGAGGTCGAGGTCAGGCTTGACTAAGTCTGCTCTGGGCTAAGTTCTTGGCTAGGGGTCAAGCTTGGGTAGAGAATCAAGGGTGGGTCAGGGTTAGGAGTGGAGTGGGGTCCGAAGTCAGCAATGGTTGTCAGCTCAAGCCACGGCTGAGCAGCAGGATCATCAACCCCATCCCACTCCCAGGGAGACCCTGCACCCACGGCAACATCACAGCAGCCACACTGCAGGATGACCTCTTCCTGGTGCACTACAACTGCTTGCAGCTTGAGTCCTGCCTGGGCAGCCGTGTGCTCAGGGCCAGCCTGGACCCCCTGCTGCAGCATCCACTTCCTGCTGAATGCCAGCGTGTCATCAAAGCGAAGCTAGCTCAGGTGTGCCAAGGACCAGGTGGAAGCGAGTGGGCAGTGGGTGCTGGGCAGTGGGTCCTGACACCCTTGCCCACCTCAGATCTACCCGAGTGGCATCCCGGAGGAGCAGCTGCAGCTCATCACCTCGCTGGTCTACCTCTACTCCCGCACGGAGATTGGCCAGTGGAACATCACATCCAGGGACACGGTCATGGCCCTGCTGGCCTCGGATGTGGCCCTGGAGAACCAGACAGAGGTGAGGGCAGCGGGGGTGGGGCAGAGTGATGAAGAGAGGGTTGACTGGGGGGGGTGGCCACTGACCCTGTCTCACCAACCCAGCCCCACTGACCCCAGCCCTGCCCTCAGGCCATCCTGCAGAAATTCCTGGACCACAAAGGCAACATCACCAGTGCCCTGCTTGTGGCCATTGGGGGCTCCCGCCTCTGCTGGATGAGTCCCCAGCAGATCCAGGCCATCCAGCCCTCGGAGTTCCGGTGAGCCCACCTAGCAACATACCTATCATACCTCAGGGTCAGCTCTACTTCTTACCAAGGATTAGAGGGGGAGACTGAGGCTCAGGAGGGGTCTGAGGCCACCACAGGTATGTTAGTTTCCTATGGCTGCGTAAAAAAGTAGCACAAACTAAGTGTTTTAAAAAAACAGAAATGTATCCTCTCACAGTCTGGAGGCCAGAAGTCTGGAATTCAGTGTCAGCAGGGCCAAGCTTCCCCTGAAACCCATAGCAGAGTCACCTTCTTGCTTCTTCTAGCTTCCAGTGTTGCCAGCAATCCTTGGCCTTCCTTGGCTTGCGGCCTCATTACCCTATCTCTGCCTCTATCACCACATGGCTGTCTCCCCTAGTGTCTGAGTTTAAATTTTTTTCTTCTTATGACACCAGTCATAAGATTTAGGGCCCACCCTAATTCAGTAGGACCTCATTATACTTGGATGACACCTACAATTAGGAAAAACCCTATTTCCAAATAAGGTCACATTCTCAGGTTTTGGGTGGACATAAGTTACGAGGAGACACTATCAGCCCAGTACAGAGAGCAAGAGGACAGCTGTGGGTAGGGGAGAGAGGGCCAGGCCCCACTACCCAGAGGACAAGGGGTTCCCAGCCTGCCCATGAGCCTCACCCCCTCTCCAGGCTGGCCGGGGCCCTGGACATCTCCTCCTGCCCTCAGAGACGGAAGGACATACTCTACACCAGAGCCCGAGAAGCCTTCAGCAGCATCAGGACCACGGACACCTATTACCACTTTATACGCCCCTATCTCGGTGAGACCCCACCCTACGTTCCAACACCCCTCGTCCAGAAGCCCCCACCTCTCCCTTTCTCACTAGTTCCCAGCCCTCAGGTGGTGCCCCAGTGGAGGACCTGCAGCAGCTGGCCCAGGCTAACATCTCCATGGACATCGACACCTTCACCAACTTGAACCCCCAAGTGCTGCAGGTGAGCCCTGGGGAGAGGGGACTGAGGCAGACTGGCCAAGCCAGGGGAGCCCTGGGCTACAGGTCCACAGGCACCCCGAAGTCAGAGGTGTGCAGACAGTGTGGACCTCAGATCACTTCTCCAGGCTGGTTCTGCCAGGTCTTACCCCTGTGCTCACTCCTCCGGTAAGCACTACCCTCAGCCCCAAAGCTAGGCTGCTGCAGGACCCTCTGTCCCTCCCCCCATGACCCTTTTGCCTCCTTTGCAGAACCTAAGTGTCGACAACGTGATAATGCTGCTGGGCCAGAATGTGGTGGACCTGCAGAAAGCACGCAGCCACCCAATCATCATCTCCTGGCTCCACAGCAAGAACAGGTCGACCCTGGATGAGCTGCGCCTGGACAAAGACCCTGCCGGCCCCACCAACCCATCCGGCTCAGCCCGCTTGACTACTAGGACTCCCAACACCACCCCCTGGGTGCCCCATCTAGCCACCACCTCGGGCAGGCCTGGGAATGATGCCCCTACCTCAGGTACGGCCCCATACCCAGCCCTTCCCCTTGGTGGGTCTTCCTTGCCTGTGGTTGGCCCTGTCTGCCTAGGGCCTCTGTGGAATCCAAACTGCTACTTGTGCCCAGTCTCATACTGTTGGCCAACTCTTTTTCTTTGGCTCCTCGAGTGACATTTGAGTGACACTGGCTTCACCCTATATAGTCTGAATTATTAAAGGACACAATCACCTTCTCCAAAACACAATGATCTGCATAAAGTAGGGGGTGGGGGAAGCTTTGAGATCCCTATTAGGGCCCAGAAGAGTGGCAGCACATGAGGATCCTCGCTGGTCTTCCCCACCCAAAGGGATGGTATGATCCTTGAGCCCAGAGGGGCTGCCCAGGAGGCTACTGAGACAATGTGGGGTGTTGATGCTCAGCCAGGATTGATGGGTGCTCCCTCCATGTTCCACCTACAGGCAGCTCACCAGCCCACCTGGGGTACCTGCCACTTGCTGTGGGCTTGTCCTCCAGCCTCCTGTGGTTGCTGTATCAAAGTACCCTGGGGTCCAGTTGGGACTGCTCATAGGGTACCTGTACCATGGCCCCCGAACACAGCGCTGTCCCAGCACCACATGCAGGAAAACTGGGGCTGGTAGGTGGAACTGGACGCCAGCTCAGGCCTCGGTGCAAGCCCCAGGCCCAAGGGACCTAGCCATGTCCCACATCCTAGGGGCCTGCAGGGCTGGTCCCCACCCACACCCAGCTCCCAGGACATAGAGCTGGGTTGAGGGCCTGGACAGAGCTTCTGGCCTCCTTCAAGACAAAGAACTGGGGCTGAAGAGGGGGGTCTTCATGGCAGTTACTTTGCTAATTAATTTGAATAAAGGACAAGGTGATTTTCCTGCCTGTGACCCTTTGCTCTGGGCCAGAGGATGAGCACAGAGACCTTCTTATCCAGGAACAGGACTCTCGCCCACCATCTCCTGGGAAGTCAGTATCACCAGAAGACACCCTGGGTTTGTTGGCCTGCCCTCAGGAGAGACCAGGCAATGGAACAGTATCAGGAATGCCCCAAAGTCCCCCACTCCACCCCACACTTGAAGTCCCTGCCCTGCATCCCCCTTTCCAAGTACAAATAGGAGAGGCTGCAACTCAGAGAGCCATGTGCACAGGATCACAGCCCTCAGCCCTGCCCACTCAGAACACCACAGCCATCAGAGCCTCCTACTCTGTCCCCAGAATAACCACAAGTCAACCTCTGGGGAGGGGGAACAGGTTCTCTTTTATTGAGTTCCAGTCCCCTGGGTGCAGCAGGAATCACCCAGGCCTGCTGTCACCAGGCAAGGCAGGGTTTCCACAGCAGGGCCCAGTACCCAGTGGCAGTGGGCTCAGTTCAGGATCAAAGCCAAGAGCAGAGTTGGGATCACTGTGAGCACAGATCCAGGTCCAAGGAGGTGGGGGCCCCTGGAGAGGGCCTCTGCATTGAGAGGGGTGACTTAGACCCTACATCTCGCTCTGCCCCAGCCCCACCCACTGGCCACCCCAGCCCACCTCTGAAGTTGAGGTCTAGGACCAGATATCCGTTGGGGATGCCACCGCGGAGCCCCAGCCCCAGGCTGTCCAGGTCATCCTGCCGCTGCCGGAAGATCCAGTCCCGCACGGGGCTATTCCCCTCCTCCACCTTTAGCTCCGCCAGGTTTGGACCCAGAAGTTTTTGCACCTCGGCAATGGTCAGTGGCTGCCAGAGCCCCCAGGCCATCGTCAGGGTCTCCCTGCCTCTCTCCAAAGGGCAGTTGGACTCCACTATGTCCAAACTACCCCGTGCTTCCTTGCCCACAGACTCTACCTCAGCACCTTCAGACTTTGGAGCTGGCTCTGGCTTAACAGGGACCCCTCCCAAAACCCCGCCATATCGGTGGTCCCGCTCTCACTGCCCCGCTCGCCCACGGACACGCCCTTCTCTGGAGCCCCGCCCTCCAAATGTCCCCGCCCCTGTTGGCGCCTTACCAGTAAGACCTCTTTCCGCAGCGTCTTGAATGTGGCTATGTCCATGCTTATGTTCTGCGGAACGAGAGCCCGCAGATCCTCGGTGGAGGCCCCACCTGTGCCCGGGGAGAGGGGCCTAAGTGTGAGACCTCACAACAGCCCCCCCGCCCAGTCTCGTCCTCGGACCACAGGCTACATGAATCTCACTTCCTTTAATTGAGATTCCCTTTTCCTAAGGAATTCTGGGCTCCAGTATGCCTGTTAACCACTTGACCCTCCACCTCAGCCGGGAGGCTGGAGATGGCCAAGTGCCTGAGCATTGGTCAGAACTCACAGGGCCTCAGCCTATATACACTTGGAGGAGTGGAGGGCACCCTGACCTCGTCACACCAGCAACCTGCAGTCCAGGGAGGTGAGAACCTGGCTGCACCATGAGAGCCTCAGGCATCCTGCCCCCATGTCCTCTTGGCTCACCCAGGAATGGCTTGATCTTCGCAAAGTATTCGGACCCGCTCATATTCTGGAAGGCGATGCGGGCCTTGGAATAGAGTATATCCATCTGCAGTGGGTGGCAGGAATCCAAGTCCTGGGGCCTAGCTGTCCTGGGGAGGTAGGGTGGAGCCAGGCAGTGAACTCAGAGAACAGCACACCCACCACATCCACAGACCCCCAGGACTCACCAGACCACATCTTGTTGCACAGAGCTCAGCTGCTCAGGACTGAAGAAGCAGAGGTAGGTAGGATGGAAGCTGGCCAGAGTGTCCAGGGTGGCCTTATCTAGCTGGCCCCCTCCCACCAGATAGCGGGCAATCAGAGCAGCCACCTGTGGGAGGAGGCCAGTGAGATGCCTTGGGGCAAGGAGAGCCGTATTCCCCAGGCCTGCACAACCTCACATCCTGTGTTTTCCCCATAGGCCTGCACAACCTCATACCATGTGCTCCCCTCCCAACAGGTGGTCACCTGAGCATCCATTTTGTGCCCTTTGCTGACTTTAAGCAGAGATTTCACGGTCTCCAGGGATGTCACATTCCACTTGTGGATGTCATGGGGGGTGACCTCAAGGAAGAAGTAATTCAGGTGCTGGATCAGGGACTCGGGATACCCCTGTGGGTAGAACTGCCAGGAGAAGTGACCATGAGGGCCATAACTACTCCTCAAGTGGCTGGGGAAGGCTGCGGCACAGCAGGCAGGTGGGAGCCCAAGTCATGAATTACCTCATCCAATTTGTGCTTAAAAATGTCAAGCTGCTGGTAGGTGAAGGGAATCGCATTCACCCGGTCCATCTGCTCAGCCAGCATGGCCCCGTCTACACAGGCTTCCAGCTCCCATTCCTCATAGAATGCGAGGTTTTCATCCACCACGTGGGTCTCCTTCCCAGAGGGACAGGCCTTCTCTACGGGGGCAGGCAGGGGGTCAGGAGCTGAGCTTTTCCTGTCAACCTTTTCTTCCTCCCATGCCCATGCTGAGACTCTAGGCAATGTTTGACCCTCTCCAGGCCTCAGTTTACCCACTGGCAAATTGGGATGATTTTGACCACTCTCCAAGGTTGCTGTCATGACTGAACAAACTGAGCAGCCAGGAAGGGCCACAGTGCCAGCAGGTGAGACCCCACAATGTCAGCCCCTCACCCCAGGTTCCCTGACACTGATGGGGCTGGGCCCTGTGCTCACTCTCTGTGACCTGCAGTGCCCTTGGAAGGATGATGGTAGGTTCAGACCGCTGCCAGGACAGGTCCTGGGAGGTGCGTTGCAGCCATGGGGTCATGACTCCCTAAGGACAGAGTACAACTTTGGCTGAGCCATGCATGGCCCAGTGCCCAAAGATCCTGACCCAGGGCCAGAAAACCTTCCTCTGTCTCCCCAGAGGGTCCTTACCCGTCCTGTGTCTGCAGTCTGGGCCCTGGAGAGTAGCACCCACTCTGCAGGGCAGGGATACAAGGCTGGAGGCCTCTGGTGTGCCTGCTACAGGCCCTACCCTAGGAAGGAAGGAGGCAAAGCCGGCCCCTCCCTGGCCCCCCAGCCCCAAACACACCCCACAGGTTTGAAAAAAGAGGGTTAGGCCCCTGTACCCCATGATGTCACAGCCCACCACATCGCAGGCCAGGGTTTGTACCCCATCAGGGAGCCCTGGCTTCCCACATCCTCCTCCTGGGACCCCACTGCTCAGGGAAGTCAGACAACTTCCCCACCAGACACCCTCAATTTGGCCTGAGCCCCCATTACGTCACTGCCCTGGTTTAGCCTCCAATCCTGTAGGGCACTGCAGGAATAGGCATGGACAACTGCCTGGAACTCGGGCATCTGCCGAGATTCAGGACACTTTCCTGAACTCGGAACACCTGCCGAGATTTGGGACACCTGCTGGGACTCGAAGCACCTGCCAAGGATGGGGGTGGGCACCGTCTACAGGTGGGGGAGGAGGCATTGGACAGGTAGAGACTTTCCTAAGAACCCTTGGCTGCCCTCCAACTCTCTCTCATTCCAACCCTTTATAGCAGCCCACCCCCATTACTCACTGAAGCTGAGAAGCAGGAACAGGAGGCTGTCATGCATGGAAGTCCTGCAGGACCCCAGGGGGCGTTGAGCACTCCACAAGGCCATGGTCTGTGGAGGACAACCACTAGGATGTACCTGCCACTCCCCCACACACACCCCTGCCCCTGGCTAGCACAGGGGTTTCAGAGCCCCAGAGAGGCTCCAGGTAGAACCTTCTCACCCCTGCAGCAGTGTCTATGCAGCATCCAGCCCTGATCTCAGGACCAACCAGCAAGCCTGGCCTGCCTCCTTTGGAAAACCAGCCCCTCCTGCCGGTGGGTGTGGGGTCTGAGTCAGCCTGGTCCCCGGTTGTGAGAGCCCAGGCAGGCAGCTGGCAGCTGGCACCATCCCCTCCCCCCACAGTGCAGGGCAGGGCAGGGCGGGAGAATTTAGTGCGAGGAGGCAGGGCCACCTCTGGCTTGAGCTGTCCTCAGTTTCCACATTCGTATCAGGGGGACTGAGCAGTTCAGGGCTGGGGATAATGCTGAATGCACCCCCAACCTGGGGCGTGGCCATCCTCCCCCTCCACACCCTGCCACAGGTGCTGGGCTTTGTGCAAACTCAGGGCCCTGCCCAGTGGACAATCCAGGGGCCCACCTTCTGAGGTCCCTCTCCAAACAGAAGCCTGGGTGGGTGCCAGAGGGTGACACCCCTTCCCACCTGCCAGCCCCTTGGGCGGGGCAGTGGGCAGTGGGAATTTCTGTGAGGGTGAGAAATCTCCAAGTGCTTTCTGGGGTGAGGTCCAGGGGCCTTGGTGAACAGTGTGGGGTGGGGAAGTAGGTGGGATGGGTTGTCCCAGGGTTGCTGGGGCCTGCAGGAGATCAGGCTAACTTCTACACTTGTCCCTTCCAGGGAGACCCAGAGGGGGAGGCTGCCTGTGGCCTGGTATAAAGGAGCCATCCCCTCCCCCAAACCTTCCCCTTTCAGCTGGGCAAAGAAGTGGCCTGCAAGGAGTGTCCTGGGGAGTGGCAAGGCCCCAGAGGAGGTGGGAGAAAACCAAACCAGAAAATGGGCAGCGTGTGGGGCCAAGCAAGAGCTGTGCCTCCCCCTGCAGCTTCCCTTAGCCCCCACCCAGCTCCATGTAACCAGAGGCCTCCAGCACCCCAGGTTGGGACTCCCTGGGAGCCTCTCTGCAGGCCACTGTGGGCCCTGATACTAGCATCCTCCCCCGCAAGACCAGGTTAGGGCCACAGAGACACCTCGCTGTCTTAGGGCTGCAGCTTCCAAACTGTCTGGAGTGCCACCTGTAGTAGTCATGGTGTTTTGGCCAGTCCAGGGCATGTGTATTTATGTGTGATGTAAAAACAGTCATAAAACAGCTTAGGGGTCCCAGTGAGGGCAGAATGCGGTAGGCACTGAATATGGTCTCACCTCTGACCCTAAGTCCTCCAAGACTAGCCTCCACCTGGTCACCTGTCACTCATTAGCCACCTTGCTGATGGGCCCTGCTCAGACACTGGCACACACTGAAGCAGGAAAGAGTCAGGCCCTGTCTAGGACCCTGGGCATGGGGCCTGGTCACAGAGAGGGGCTGTCACTTCTTGCCCCTGCTACCAGAGCAACAGCCATTCCCCTTTATTCCCCCAGTGGGGTCTGGTGTCTGAGTGGACCACAAGCTCCTCAGAGTGGAGTGTGAGGTAGAGTTGGCTATGTCTGTAATGAAGGAATGGCCATCTCCTCCCCCCAGCCTGAGACTCATGAACTCTTAGCCTCTGGCAGGTGCTTGGTTACAGGACACTAGTTGAGGCACTCTCCTGCTCCACCTGTCCCACCCACCTACAGAATCTCCCACCCCAGCCCAACTTCAGTCTCGAAGGTCTGGCCCTCAAGTGATGGAAAATGAAGTCAGACCACATTCCCTACGAACCTCAGGCCTCTCTGGTGAGGGCAGGCAAGGGAGTGGATTATGAGTTTAGGACAGGTCTCAGATACAAAGATGCTGTGTGGCCAGCCCAGAGTCACACAACCTGTTAGGAGCAGCTGGTGCTAGGGTAGAGCTGACCCTGAGGGCAAAGCCCTCTGAGTTGAGCATGGGAGGTAGTGTATAGGGTCCTCATTGCTCCCCAAATGCATTGAGGACTAGGGAGGGAGCATCTATGAGAGCAGAGGCAGGAGCTGACACACCTCTCCCTAGCCTGCTTTTCTGAGACTGGCCAGAGCCCCGTCCCAGGTGGGTCTCAGTACCAGCCTCGGTCTCAGCCCTGGTCCCACCCAGTGCTGCTTGGCTGGAGGTGCCAGAAAGGGCTGACAGAGGTATCCCTGCCCTCACCTCCCCAGGCATACCCATGAGTATAACCCAGAGCTTGACTGGGCCACTGTCCACCCCCCACCCCACACACGAAGCTACTATGGTCCTTGTGAGCCTGGACACTGGGCTGGGTACCAGGAGACCCCCGAAAAAAATCCCTGGTGTCCCCAGACCCCCCCACCCAGGGTCCAGTTAGGCCCTGACCCTGGTGACTCTGATGTTCTAGGGTGGTGAACCAAACCTGAGCCTCCTCTGCCTCGGTTTCCTCAATTGGGAGGTGGGTGGTCAAGAGTCCAGCAGCCTCTCAAGTCTGTCAGGGAAACAGATGAGGTCTCACTGGTGGAGCTGGGAGCAGCACTGCTCACGCTCCAGGAATGTGTGGGTGGGGACCCTGCGGAGGAGCCGCCAGGAGAGGAGGGGTGTGGGGTGGAGAGCTGCTTCGGCCCTTCCCTTGGTGGGCATGGGTGGGAACTCCAGGCAGACTGATGATCATGTACCAGGCATGTATTGGGAGCCAAGGCCTTGCTTCATGGGCAATTACTCTCCCGCTTCTCAGGTGCAGAAACTGAGGTTCAGTGAGTGGCCAACACTACACGGCATAGCCAGGGTGTGGTAAACCAGTGGTGCCATGACAGGGTCCCTGCGAGCCACCCCACCAAGCCCAATGTCAGCAGATTCTGGGTAGTGGCCGCTAAGCCAGGATATGACTCCCAGAGCGGTGACCACAGTATAGCTTCTTTTGAGTGAGTTCTGGGCTCACGGCATTATGATGTGAAGTGAAGTGGGATAAAGTGGTCGGATGGGAGGCTGCAAGAGCCCAGGGGTTGGAGGAGACAAATCCAACTGGGCCAGCTCCAACGAGTGCACAGCACTGCCCTCCACGACAGCGGGGCCATTGGGAGCCCACCTGCCCCAGCACTGGCTGTCTTATGGACCAGAGGAGGAAGCCACCTTCCTGCTGTTGTGGCCACTGGCCATCAGGGTAGACAACATGCATCTCTGTGCTGGCTGGACACCAGTGCCTGACTTTGGATCACAGCCTTCACGATGTGACCTTGAAGCCAGAGTCCCTGGCAGCTCTCTCACTTCCTCAGATGATTTTATGAACAGGAATTCCCTGTGTGGAACATGTCCCTCTGTTACATACCTGCAGAGATTTCTGTTTGCTGAACTGAGTATATACAGCTGTCTCGCCTCTGACCTTTTCTATGGGCTGGGTTTCTATAGGCTACATTTGACATACAGTCAAACCAAATACTAGTTAACACAGGCATGCCTCCCTTTATTGAACTTAACAGATGCTGTGTTTTTTTTACAAATTGAATACAAGACTCTCCCCAAGTGAAAAAATTACGACTCGCTTTATTGCAGCGGTCTGAAATTGAACCTGCATTATTTCCATGGTGTGACTGTACCAAATTCAGCAAGGCTTCCAGATAAAAGAATTAACTTACAGAAGTCAGTAGAGGAATAAGTAACTTAAAAAAGTCTCATCCACAGACAACAATTGAAAAGTTCTGGACAAAATGTAAAAAACCAATTCCTCAAGGGCCCTGGGGAATGAACAAAAGTCATCCTGGAGGGAAATTGATACTTGGGGAAAGATGCCAACATGGAGTGGATCTCTCTTTGTGTGTGTGGCTTTGCCCTGAAGACAGCCAGAGGTGTGTTCACAGTGGTGTGAGTGCTCAGACTTCAGCAGTAATCCCAACATTTTTCTGGCCGAATGTGCCGGAAGAAAGAGCCCAGAATAATCAGAGAATGAGAGGAGAACTCTAGAGAGAGCCAGGGAAGGAGACCCCCAAATTCTGTATGAACTCTACCTAATCCTCTTGCTGACGCCTGAATCACGCGTGCGCAAAGCAGACTAGAACCAGCTTAGCCAAAGATGAAAAATGGACCAAGACTGACCTCTGCCTACGTCAGGAGTGGCAGAGTTCACAATTAAAGTCTAACCAAGTTCACAGCCTGCCAGCGCAAAAGCAGCAATAGTCTTCATAGGTATATAACAGAATGCAGTGTCTATGCAACATAATAGTCACAATGTTCATCAGAAAATACAAAACTACTGGACACAGGGAAAGCCAGAAAACTGATCCATCCTCAAGGGAAAAAGATTGACTGAGGCCAATGCCAAAATGAGTTAGTTATAAGAATTATCAGACAAGGATTTTAAAGCAGCTATTGAAAAAAAAAAAAGCAGTTATTGCAACTACATTCAATGAGATCATGAAAAATAGGCTCTCATGAATGGAGAGGTAGGAAAAAAAATAAAATACTTTAAAAGAACTAAATAGGAAATTTTAGAAATGAAAAATACAAAATCTAGAATTGTAAAACATCACTGGATGGGCTTAATAACAGGATTAATCACTTCTAATTGAGGGTTAGGTGGGAACTTCTCAATTACACAGCTACACCGATTTTAAAATGTGGAAATTTCTTTTGTGCTTCCATCAAGAACTACAGTTTGAGCTCAAAAGATACAGCCATTGCAGATGTGAGTGGGAATGGAGAATTCACTTGTTGTTTTAATTCTGACAGCATGGGAAGTGTATAAAGCATGTTACTTGTGATTCATATAACGTTAATTGTCATTAACATGACAGTACTGCATTATATGTTTCACATGTAAGCACTATTTTTTTCCCTTGTAATTTTAGGTTGACTTCATTAAGAAACATTATCAAGTCTGAAGCAAATGTTTAATTCCAAAGATATTCAGTGTTCAATAATTCAGGTTAAAGGAGGGACTTCTTTGAATATACTGACAAACATTGAATTGTACACTTTAAATGGGTTAAGTTGTATGGTGTGTGAATTATATCTCAGTAAAGCTGTTTAAAAACACACACACATGTACAGAAGCCAAAGATTTGAACAGACATTTTACAAAAGAAGATGTTGTGGGTGGTTCATCAGTGCATGAAAAGATGCCCAATATCACTCACCAGGGAAATGTAAATCAAATCCAGTGATATACCACTACACACCCATTGGAATGACTAAATTTAAAAGGACTGACAATGACAAGTGTTAACACAAATGTGGAACAACTGGAACCCTCAAACAGAACTGGTGGGAGTACAAATTCATATGACCACTTTTGTTTGGCATTTTCTTAAGAAGTTAAACATATACCTAACTACAATTTAGCCATTCCACTCCTAAGTAATTACTCCAGGGAAATGAAAAGATATCTTCACAAGAAGACTTATCATGAATATTCATAGCAGCTCTATTCACAATAGCTGAAAATGGGGGAAAACAAATTTCCATCAATAGATGAGTGGACAAACAAAATGTGGCATAGTCATATGATGGCAAACATGAAAAAAAATGAATTTCAAAATCATTATGCTGAGTGAAAGGAACAAACATCAAAGAGTCTGTAATGTATGATTCCATTTATATAAAAATTTTTAAATACACACTAATCTATTATGACAAAAAGCAAATCAGTGGTTGCCTGGGGCAACCAAAAATCAAGAATTCCTGTCCAACAGGAACAGCGGAGGAACAAACCAACCGCAAAGGAACAGAAGGAAACTTTCGGGAGTGATGGCAGTGTCCTATTTCTTATTGTGCTGGTGGTTTTGTGAATGTGGGCAACTGCCAAAGCTCTTTGGACTGTACACTTTAAATGGATGACTTTATTGTGCATAAATTACACCACAATGAAATTAATTTAAAAATCAATAGCCTAACAAGTGTTGGCGAGGATATGGAGAAATTGAAAACTTTGTGCATTGCTGTTGGGTATATGAGATGGTGCAGCCACTGGAAAACAATATGAAGGTTCTTCAAAAATGTAAACACAGAATTACCACATGACTCAGCAATTTAAGATACTTGAAAAATTTGAAGATGGAGACTCAAACAGATATCCATTTTATAGTAGTGTTATTCACAATAGCCAAAAGTGAAAACAATCCAAGTGTCCATCAACAGATGGATGGATAAACAAAATATGATATATACATACAATAGAATATTATTCAGCCATAGAAAGAAATGGAGTTCTTATACATGCTACAATGTGGATGAACCTTGAAAATATTATGCTTAATGGAAAAAGCCAGATACAAAATGACAAATTTTGTGTGATTCCATTTAAATTAAATGTCCACGTTAGGGAAACCCATATAGACAGAAAGTATGGTAGAGGTTACTAGAGTCTGGGGAGGGGAAGGGAACTAGGTAGTTACTGTTTAATGGTGCAAAGTTTCTATTTGGGAAGACGTAAAAGTTCTGGAAATATATGATGGTGATGATTACCTGACATTGTGAATGTGTTTAATGACACTGAACTATACACTTAAAAATGATTATAATGGTAAATTTCATTTTATGTATACGTACCACAATAAAACACCCATAGCGTTCCTTATGTCAGGAGTAGTAACAAATTTAATAGAAAATGTGTCATTTTTAATAACAATGAAATCCACAGTCTCTAGAAATCAACCTAATAGTGCAGAATATCCTTATATGGAACAACCTGACATGATAAAGCAGTCAGTGCTCCTAAAATCATTCTATAAATTCAATTCAATCCCAGTAAAAATTCTAAGAGGATTTTTTACAGGAGCCCAACAAATTTATTCAAAAAATAAAGAGAATAAATATCTGCAATCTAAAAAGAAGCAGCAAGCTCCCAGATATTAAGACGAAGCCACAGTAATTAAAATAGGAACAAAGAGATAAACCAGAGATTTTAAGAAATGTGCATGTAGGATGAGAAGGATGGTTCACAAAGCAATGACAAGGGGTAAGGGACAGATCTATGGGACAGATGGTGTTGGAAAATAGGACTCACTGTGTCCAGAAAAATAAAGCAGATCCCTAGTTGACATCATGTACAGGTTGGATATCAAATGCAGATAGAGAAAACTATAGAGACAGAAAAAGACATGGAAGAATGGAGAAAGATGCCAACACAGAAACCACACTGTAAATTTGACATCATCAGAATTAAAGATTCCTATTCAATAGACAAATTGGCAGCTATAGGCATGTCTCAAACAAGGAGAAGAAATTTACAACATCTAAAAGTGCCCATGGCTTAGTGAGAACACAAACTGCGAATCAACAAGGAAAACAGGAAATCGATAGAAAGGGGGCCAAGGAGACGAGCGGGAATTCTCATAAGATCACTAAATGGCTAGAGGTTTATGAAGACAGGCTCAACCTTTGTAGGAACCACAGAAATTCAGATTCAACAAAATTAGAAAGGTAGATAGATAATAACAGGTGTTGATGACTGTGTGGAGAGACAGATCCAACAATTTTTCTTTTTTAGTAAGCAAAAGTAAGAGATGGTCATTAAAGACACGTGAAAATTCAGACTTGCGGAAGGAAGACAGTTGCCCTAGTTCCCACTTCCCACACAGCAACTTTGCAACCCAAAGGTGAGCATCCTTCTGGTCTTGGTTTGGCATTTCGCAGGATACACTCAGGCGCACAGCTGGCTTTTTGCTTGCCTCTCATCCCTCACACAGAACCCCTACTTGTCATTATTCCCTGTCAGGTTCCCTGGGTGATTCTAGTACCTGACCCCAGGCTATTGTTGGCCTTTTCACTCTGAGTAAACCAAACAACTTTGAGGCTGTCTATTCTGCACATTTTTTAAAAAACATTTTTTCTTTTATTTTCATATGGCTAAATCTGTTCCTCATCAGGATACCTCCAGTCACATATAAGAAGTTGGATAGTCATTTCTGGCTTTGCTGGTTTCATTGCTGGTGTGGATGCATTTAGCTCTAATGCAATAGTCCCCATGAGGCCAAGGGCAGCCAGCCAGCTCCCCTAGAAGGACCATGTTCTCAGCGGGCAGGAGCTGTGCCCCAAGCTCAATAGATTGGCTCTTGCTCTGATTTCTCAAAAAAATCTGTCCCTCAATTTGGGCAAAATAGAAAAGAAGACCAGAGTCCTCTGACCTAGAGCCTGGAGCAGAGACCTGTCATTAGGTCTCAGGACAAGTCTCTGATCCAGGATGCCACTTTCAAAAAGCCTTTCTTGGTTGGCCCAGTCTTCCTGACTCTGGGAAGTCAACCCCTCTCCCCTCCTCCCATAGGGCTGCAATATCATCCTGGGAGCCATGTTCCATTGCCTTGTGTCAGACACCACCTCACCGTGGCCACCACTGACCTTAGGGTCTGGTTCTGAGAGTTGTTGATCCTATTCCTGGCCCCCATGATCCCTGCCCTGCTTGCTAACTGCTCCCAGCACAACCATATGTGTCCCCACCCCCGACAGGTATGGGGCTGTGGGCAGAGCTGGGACTGCTTCATCCAAGAGTGGGGAACACAGACCAGTTTCCAGGGTGGGGGTTGTGGGCCAGGACCTAGGGTGGACATAGGCCGGGTAGAAGCAGCCATATAAACTGCCTGTTGTTGCTGCTGCTGCTGCTGCTGCTGCTGCTGTTGCTGTCACCCTGGTACTAGAGTGGCCTCTGGGCTCCTGGACCCTCATCTGACCATCCCTTCAGTATGACTGTCTTGAATGTGGCCCAGGCCACCTCCAAAATGGCATGACAGTGTCAAGGAGGGGGCACAATCCTGGGACTGACCCAGATTTCTGCCAGGATCCTGCTGACCCAGACCCAGCTGGCCACACTGGATGTGCTGGCCCAGGAGGGGCTACCCTGCCCCGATGCTCCTCAATGTCCTGGCCTGCTTCCCAGACTCATTGGTGCACAAGTGGCAGTTCCAACTTGGAGGATATGGAGGTAGGGAGGGTTGTCATTTGCCCAGCTGACCCCTTTCCACAGGCCCAGCTGCCCAATGCTACCCCAGCCACCTCCTGCTAGACCTCTCCCCCAACCCCTGGGCCTAGCCTCCCGGGCAGCATAGCCAGGACATCTTGCTCCAGTTCTATGCTCACCAGCAGCCCTTCTGTGGAAGGCAATGTCCTGGCATGGATCCCGGTGGATATCTCCTGTGATACCTTCCAGCAGATGTAGGAGTAAGCAAGAGTGGGCAGCTCTGGCACTAGGTCTGGGAAGTCCTGGATGATGACTATGCCCTGACCCCAGAGTGAGGGTCTGCAGAAACTTCCTACATGGCATCTGGGGGTGAGGGAAGGCAAGAAGGGCCACCCTAACCCACTAATCCCCTACCCCATCAAAGTCTGGAGTCCTGGGATGGTCGCTGGGAGCAGCGGATAGACAGGGCTTGGGGAAATCCTGGCTGAGATCAGAAGTCAGGCTTGGACCCCAAAGACTTAAGCTTAAAGACTCCCTCCCTCCACAGAGCTGAACCACATGTGGGCTGAGACGTGTCTCCCAAAGACCCTCATGCTCACTCATGTCCACATGCCCAGGAATGCACATTCCCTACTGTGGCCGAATGCCCACTTGGGAAACAGTGTCTTTACCAACCAGGCACCTGCTGCACTGGAACCCAAGGCTCAGTGGTACGAGCCAAGGTAGGAAACAGATGGCGGGGGACAGTGGGGGAGAACTCAGCAGGTTGTGTGCCTTGGGGTGGGACAGGTAACTACCAGGAGGACAGACACTGGGTGTCAGGGTATATGGCAAGGCTATTGGGGCAGTACCTGCCCCAAGCCAAGTCCTGGATAGACTTGTGCTGCCCAGCTGGCCGCCTTCCCTATGTCCTCAGGCACCATCACTTAGAGCTACACCAAGGTCCTGGACTAGTTCTCTGTGGAGCTCCCTGGGTTGGCCTTGGGTCTGACCTCTGACCTCAGCATGGCAGGCATTCTGGCGTGGTCTGAGACCACTTCAGCCAGGGCATCTGGGGTGGCTCACCCAGGCCCTCCCACCCTGTCTCCCTGGCTTGGCCTGTGCCCCATCCGGCACTGCTGACCCCATGTGGCCACTTTTTCTTAAGCCCTTTTGATATCTATGATGACCTTACCACACCCCAGGTGTATCAATAGGCCTCAACGCTAGTGGCCATAGGAGGATGACTTTACTTCCCCAATGTCTTCTGGCCCCTGGCACGCTCCCACCTCCAAGAAAACAAATGCTATACACACTCATGAACACACTTGTCTCACTGCTTTGAATACCTCTGTGGTCAAGGTGGCCTCCGGGAGCAGCAGCCCAGGTTGGCATGCCAAGGATCCTGGGGAGGTCAGAACTGGTGGGCAGGGGATGATCTTGGAAATGTATCGGGACTGCCCAGGGCAGGAGGTGGCCCCAAGTCTCCAGTTCCACACCCACCACAGGGAAAATCAAGGCCAGAGTTGGAGAGAAAGACAGGTTCTCAATGAATTCCGGGGCTGGAGCAGTGGGAGGACCCTGCCCTGGGCACACAGAGTGGCTTCCTCTTCCACCTCCCATCCCGTCCGCACCAAGGCAGCTGGCTCACTCCTCTAGAGTTCCCAGAGGCCCGAGCATGAGAAAGACCTCCTCTTCTGCAGTGTTCAGGGGATCCCCAGCCTACTCCCAGCTGCTGTGGCTAAACTGGGTGAGTTGGGGACCAGCCCCAAAGGAGACAGTGATGGAGGGAAGGGAGCCTGGAGCAAACACTACTGGGGAGGGCCCACAGTCCCACAAGCTGGGAGCTTCCCAGGCTGGGCAGCTGGGGGCCCAAATGCTGTTTCCGGGGTGATCTTCCCACAGGAAGTAGGCCAGGCATGACCTTCACAAAGCAGTAAAAATATCAAACAGAAAACCAGCCAGGCTGCCAATGGCGGAGTAGCTCCCAGGTTCCTGGGCTGAGGTGCTGGCCCTGGAGCTGAGGGCTCCCACAGGGAGCTACACTACGACTCTGCCACAGCACATGCTTCCTCAGACACCCGGATGGTCTTCTTGATGACTTGAGGGGCTGAGTACAAAGTGTGAGTGCAGAGGTACCTCAGGGGTCCCTGGTAAGCCAGGCCTTTATGCTCTAACATGGCAGCCTTGACCATGGTGCTCTAACATGGAAGGCTGGGGGAAATGTCAAAAAAACAGTTACAAACCTGCTGCTACACACTCCAAACAGGCCGGTTTAGCAAGTCCCATGGAGAGAGTCGCCCTGCTGCTTTGACTAGCGCTTGGCCCTCTGACCAGCCTTGAGCCTGCTCTCCCAAGAAAGCAGACTAGGCTGCCTGGCCATCCCAGGCCCACAGTCTGGAGGCCCAGTGGCAGAGGGCAAGACTGTTATGCCCTCCCCACCTCTCCCTCTAGCACATGGTCAGGCAAAGGAGAGGGCTTCTCCTCTCAGCCTGCCCCTGGCGGTGCATGCCTGTGGACAGGTGTACAGTACACCTGTCCTCCTAAGGATCTCTAGTGTTCCTACTGCATGGTGAGGCCCTCTCCATGACCAATTGCAAACCTGCAGGTCTTTCTGCTGTTTCCTGTAGCCCTACCTGGGTGGGAACAGAAGGAGGACCACCAGAGCTCTCTCCAGACACTCCTCCTCTCCCAACCCCTAGCTGGATGCCTACCTAGGACCAGGAGCTAGAAGCGGTAGGTCATGGCAAGCCTCCTCATTAGCTGCTAATTGCACCCTGTGCAGAGCCTCCCAGGGCTGTTGCTGCATCACACCTGTTGACAAGATGTGGTGGCCCCAGTGGGAAGATGTTGCGTGTTGATTATGATGTTAATGATGTGCTCATTGGTCTCAGTAATTGGTCTCAGTAATTCCCTTCAACAAATAAAACACCGTGTCTGCTCTTGACTCAGGAATGCAAGCCTTGCTTCCTAAAGCCCAGGGTGCCCGGGGGCGGAGGAGGGGCCAAATCACCACCAGTGCCTAGGTAGAGGTCCTGGCCAGACAGGGTGCCTTACACAAAAGGCTTCTTCGTGTCTCAGATTCTAAAGAGTGACAGGCGCCAGGACTTACACGAAAGGGGGTACTTTCTCACCCCTGCCACCTGCATCCTAGCACTCAGGGCCTGGAGTGTCCTCGGAGAGGTGTGGAAGGGTTTGCAGAGACAGGCTTGGAGACTGTCCACGCAGACAAGGAGAGGCACCCATGATAGGCAGAGATCAAGGGTGATCTACCCAGAACCTCCTGAACATGAAGGCCCCCAGATTGTAAGGAGACTCCTAGTTGGCCACATAAACTCAATAGTCCCTGGTTTACAAAAAGCGTGGGAGCGGGTTTGGAATGCGACAGCTACTTGTTTGGGTAGGAGGCCTGCCCTGTACTGGGAAGGTTGCCTGAGCCAAGCCCCCGGGAAACTTGTCCTTTGTTCCACGTGACAAGGCAGGGGCTCATGGATCCAGCCCCCTCTGTACTCCTCCCACCTGGTCATTCCTGCACCCCAAAATTAATATAGGCGGCTCTTGGTAGGTGATCCCATAGTGCTGGAGGTAACAGCATAAAACCCCCTCCCCTATGGTTCCTAGTTGCTCTTCCCCACCCCATGCCTGATGGGGGCATCTTGGTGGTTTTTGTGGGCCTTACAGTGGATGCACACCTTTTGTTCTATAGCTCAGCCATGCAGAGAAAGGAAGGAGTGAACCTCACTTCTCTCCAGTTTCTTTGGGGGCCTTGACTCACAACACAGTAACATTGGGGAATACAATAAAAGTTTTGAAATTACACGTTTGGAAAAAAATTAATTTATTTTGGAAAAGACAAAAATATCTTTTCCTTGTCCCCACTCTGGGTTATTTTAGTCCCATTGCACACAGGCTGGCTTCCCCCGAAGACATCTCCTGGCCCAGAACCCACTCTGTAGCACTGTTCATGAGGCTTGCAGCTTGCAGGTGTGGCTTGGGCTGGGTCCCAGGCTGTGTCCTCTCTATCTCATATGGGAGGTAGGCTATGACCTGGTGAGATGCATCCCATTATGCAGTTGTTCTCCGACCCCTGAGGGTTCCACAAAAACCTGGACATGCAGCTGTGGTGGGCTGAATGATGGACCCTCCAAATGATATGTCCGACCAGAACTGTGAATGGGAACTAATCTGGAAAAAGAGTTTTTGCAAATGTAATTAAGGATCTCCAGATAAGATCATCCTGGATTAGAGTGAGCCCTAATCCCAAAGATAAGTGTCCCTTTAAGAAATGGGAAAAGAGGCAATAGCAATGTTTTTAAATATGGCAGACTCAACTCGGCAATTCTGCTTCTAGAAATAAGTGTGTCCTCTAGAAACACTGAAAGAATTTGGAAAGATATATGTTCCAAGTTGTTTATTGCAACTTTGTAAGTGAAAGATTGGAAACAAGCTCATTTGTCCAACAAATATATATTGTATGCCTACTCTGTGCAGAAAAAAAAAAAGAAAGAAAGAAATGGGAAAAGTCTATGGCCATACCACCCTGAACAAACCTGATTCTGTCTGATCTTGGAAGCTAAGCAGGGTCGGGCTTGGTTAGTACTTGGATGGGAGACCACCTAGGAAGACTGGGTGCTGTAAGTGTACCAAAAAAAAAAAAAAAAAAAAGGGAAAAGACACATGGGAGCCATGTGACCACAGAGGCAGAGGCTAGAGTGATGCTGCCCCAAGCCCAGGACCACCTGAAGCTCCTAGAAGCTGGACGCAGCAGAAAGATCCTCTTCCGGAGCCTTTGGAGTGGGCACAAGCCTGCCCACACCTTGATTGCAGACTTCTGGCCTCCAAAACTGAGAGAATGAGTTTCTGTTGTTTTAACACCCCCCCCCCCCGTTTGCAGTCCTTTGTTACAGTAGCCCTAAGATACTAATTCAGGGCTGATCCCTTAGAGGGTGAAACCGACACCAATCCACAGAAGGGGACAGACAGCTCTACACACTCAGTGGAAATCACACCTGCTCCCATCCACCAATGGCTGGCTTTGGGCAAAGAGGGCCCTGCAGACACATCCAGAGCAGAGACCAAGGTCTGTACCCGTTCCAGCTCAGGGGAAGGGGTGCGCACAGTCACAGCATCATAGCAGCTGCACAGGCCAGCTGGCCTGGCCACAGGAGCCATGGCCCCTCCATGCGTCCTCAGCTGGCCCTTGAGTTCCCTCCCCAGCGTGTGCAAACTCTGTTATTGCACATGGGAAGCACAAGGTAAATACTCATTAATGATGATGATGAAACAATTGGCAAAATGTGAGAGCAGGCACACCGGAGGTGAGGCGTAATGTTGGCACTGGAGCTCCAGGACCTCTGGGGACACAGTCACCCAAGTATTCCTATAGGGACAGTGGGACCAATGGTTTGAACTTGGGCAGACCAGGGTTAATGCCTGGTCTCTCTGGGCTACCTTGGGGCAGCCAGGTTGAGTGGCAGCCTCTAGCCCCCTTGTTTTTTAAATAGTTCTACTAAGATATCAGTTTATATATCATACAGTTTGTCCACTTAAAGATTGAAACCCATTCTGCATATATACATGTCATACTCTTCCCTCCAGCATTGCGGAAACCTTCCTTCGTCCCCCCAAATGTGTATCATCCTTTGCCCCCCAGCCTTAGTCGAAGCCTCCTCCATTGTAAGTCCTCTCCATCACCTCAGCCTAATTGATCCTTATCCTGCCCCCAATCCCAAAGGCACTTGTTACTCTCACAAATTTTTTGCAAACCTACCCTGAAGCATTTCAGTGAAACTAAGTTTATCTTGTGTTCATCTAGTTATAATAATTAGTGGGATTGTTCACATTTCAGGCATTGTATCTCAGTCCTTGGTCTCCTATGGCCAGGACAGGGGGATGGGTGGGGCCTGGAAGCCCACCAGAGGCAGCTGCTGAGAAAAAAGGTCTTGTCCTGGCAGCCAAGAGAGGCAGCTGCAGGGGCTAGAAGAGGCTGCACTAGCCGATGGTATCGGGTCCCTGTGGGTCAGTACACCCACGCACAGATATGAGAGTCACCAAGTAGAGGGAACGTCCAGGCAAGAACCCCAAGACCAGGCTCCCAGGCCAGGCTGGGCCCTCAGAAACGCGAAATTACCACCTACAGTCTGGGGCTGAGCCTGTCAGGGCCCCTAACAGAGCTGGGCTCAGGGATGGGCCAGACTCCACCCCTGGAGTTTTCTGAAAAGCTCTAATGAAAAGTGGTAATTAAAGGTATAACTGGACTTGACACGTTGCTCAAGAATGGAGTCCGATAGCAGCAGTCCAGTTTCAGGTTTTAAAATCATAGGGGAATGGAGTTTCCACAGGCTGGTCTCCAAAATAACAAAAGAGTTAGAGGATCTCCGTGGGCTCCCTCCCAGGAACGAAGGCTCTGCACTGAGCCACAGGGTTGTAAGGAACCGCCTCCTATCGCTATCATTTTCATTTTGTTCACTCTTCAACAGAAACTGGCGCCTTCGTGTGCCAGGTGCTGTTCTGGATTCTTGGGCTGCGTCCGAGACCGAGTGAAGCAAGGCCGCTGCCTCTGCGAGCTCCTGGGCGGGGACCCAGGGTCCGCACACTTGGCCAGCAGGTGAGCACTGGGTGAGTGAAGGAGACGCCACTCATGCCCACACGGCCTCTCAGCCCCTGCTCAGGAAGCCGGGAAGATAAAGAGCAGGAGGTCGGATCCTCCGCGGGACGGTGCCCGCCAGCAGGGGGCGCGCACGTCCTCCAGGCACTCGACACGCACGCGCCACTTGGGCGCTTTCCGGCATCCTGGCAAAACGACTCTGTCGTTTTGCGCCGTTTGGCAAACCCTGAGCGGAGCGCTTGCAGGCAGTGTTCCGCCATGGCGTCACTCTTCAGCGGGGCGCTGCAGCTGACTGACCTGGATGACTTCATCGGGCCGTCTCAGGTGCGCCGGTCCGGGTGGGCGCCGGCTGTGCGCAGGAGGAATATCCCCTTCTGTCTCGTTTTCTTCCCCTGAGAAATGGGATTGGAACCCAGGGTCTCCGGCGTTCTGGCCAGCTTTCTACAGACCGGAAACCGAGACCAAGGTGGGCGGTACCCCCACCGGGTTTTCATGCCCAAGGCCAAGTCCTCAGGTTGAGGTCGGGGGCTCGCCGACCCCCACAGCCCAATGAGACAAGTAGGAGCCGGTTATCACGTTGCCCTCGGGGTGACTGGGTTGGGGGGTGCCGTATATTGTGCAGATGCATACACGGAGCCGGAGGGCGCCAGGCAGTTGTCGCTTCCCAAAGTCATCTAGCTGGGGAGTGGCAGGCTCAGGATTGGGGTCGAGAAGACCCTGCCAAACTTGTCTGAGCCACAGGTTTTTTTGTTCAAACAGTGGGGAAGTCTCACCCCAGTTGAGAGAGCAAGCGATCTGGTCCGCTGGAATCTGGCATGTGACTGCCCAGTAAATGTCAGGGTGTGTGGTCGTCATTGGTGTTGCCCTTCAGGAGGAGAACAGAGCTTGCCCCTAAATGGGATAGGACAGCTACACTTGAGAGTGTCGCCCTTACCTGGTTTACCTGCCTATCAGTTGCCACCATCTGTGCAGGCCCACTGCTAGGTGGG
>CM053501.1:13064251-13083339 GCA_028627145.1 Eidolon dupreanum
TTTAGTATGTGGGCCCAATTAGCGCCGGCCTTCATCTGACTATAATCTGCAGTGACCCTTGGTGCCAGCAGAGTGCAAGAATGTGTGCTTGATGCGTGCGTGAGCAGGCCATCCCTCTTCTTCAGGAGCCTCTGCCCACTCAGGCCAAGTTTGGGGTCTCTTCCTGGTATAGGATTGTATCAAGCCCATGAAGGTGGATAAGAGGCAAGGAAGCGGCGTGGCCAAGATCCACATCGAAGATGACGGTAGTTACTTCCAAATCAGTCAGGTGGGTTCTAGCTTGGATGATCTGAAACACGTTTCACCACACCATTTAGTTATGAGTGCAGTGACCGCGATATTCCACGTCTCACCAGTCCTTTTTCACGGGTCAAATTCATATTTTTCAGGAAGCCTGAGAAAGCAGGAATGGGAGTGAGAGGTAGGAGGAGACACAGAGGCTGAACATGGAACTTGATTTGTTCTACAGAGGGGGCTCTTTTTGCAGAGATGATGGTTCCTATCTTCGCCTCCCTCCCTCTGTCTCCCTGTAATTGTGTAAGATTTTCTAGTTCAGACCCCTTGTTCTTCATAGTGAATACTTAATTCCTATCTAATTAAGCAATCATCAAATTCTGATCTAATGGTGTTACCCCACCTGTCTGCCATTTGGATTCTCAAGAACATCTATGACATCCCATGGATTACAGGCACTGGGTGCACTTGGCCCAAGAACCTCTCCAAGCAGGGAGAGGAGTCCCAGGGTGACGCCAGGTGGTAATGGACAGCAAATCAAGCATTTACAGGGAGAAAGCCAGCTATTTGATTGGTGCAAGAGAGTGAGCCAGCAGCACATCAGGGCTCCAGACAGTGCCTAGTACAGCACAGGGGACTGGGTCCTTTTTAAGAAAAGAACACCTCAGGAGGGGTCCCAAGAATGAAGAGACCCAGTTGAGACAGGAGTGCCAGTGTGCCCCACTGTACAGAGCAGCAGTGCTTGATTTGGAGGGAAGTTGGGGAGCTCATCAGCCTTCTGCTTGGTACAGTATTGAATCTCAGGCCTTTAGGCTGATCTGACTCTTAAAAATACACATTGAGCTCAAATTGTGACTTTCGTGCAAAGCACAGGCCTAGTCAACTTGGCTGGAAGGGAGTTCCAGTCTCCTCAGCCCCTGCAGCTCATCTGGCCTTGCCTCAGACTATTCCTGCATTTATAGAAGTGAAGGAGCTTGGATGGGGTCATCTGCATCTAAGAAAAGTCACCGGTGTCAGCCTGGAGGCTCAACTTAAACACCAAGTTCTGTGTCTGTTTGGCGAAGTCTGACATGTTGCTGCCTATTGCATCCCCAACTCCTCCAGGTGTTGGCCCTGGGTGGGCAAAGCTCATGGGGGCACAAGCTCCACCAACTCCCGCTGCTCCCACCTTGTCCCTCTGTCCTTCCTCCTCGCCCTTGCCTTTCTGTTCTTTCTCCTTTTAGAGCCTGGCCTTTGGCATTTACTTGTCTTTACAGCCCCATGTGTGTAGCCTGGGGACCAGTGACCCCTCTGGAACTTCTGTGGAGAGTCGCAGGTCTCTAGCTGAGTTTGTACCAAAGTCAGAATTTAATGTTGCCATTTAAATCCAGAATGTGTACAAGTATTTCTGTAATAAATAACTTCAAAACAGTGGCGCATAAAGGCAGTCACATGTTGATTGTCAGTGCTCTGAGCTAGAGAATAAAGGTTTCCTGTAGTTTCTGTAATCCTGAGAACTCTGTGTCCTCACACAGAGGAACCCTTTGCTTACCAGGTTCTTTTGCTTCCAGGACGGAGGGGCACGGAAGCTAGAGAAGGCCAAGATCTCATTGGATGACTGCCTGGCGTGCAGTGGCTGTGTCACCTCAGCAGAGACTGTGCTTATCACTCAGCAGAGTCATGAGGAGCTGCGGAAAGTTCTAGATGCCAATAAGGTAAGTGGTGGGTAGTCTTCAAGATTTCATTGTAACCCAGCATCAGCCCCAGCATCTTTCATTCATGCTGTCAAGGGCAGCTCCTCTCCTGGTGCTGTTTGTCCTACATCTTCAGAGGGATTTTTAAATCTCATCAGTGGGATCGCAGAGAATTACTTATATTTCGATGGTGAAATGTCAGGCCCTAAGCTTTGGGTTCTGCATACGTAAAAATGACATGCCCTGATAGAGCTAGGGCTGCTCTCGCCAGCTCTGGCCCACTGAGAATCTATATAAAATGCACAGAGTGAACAGTGCGTCCTTTGTTTTGCAGACAGTGGTGCCTGGTCAGCAGAGGTTGGTTGTCATTTCAGTCTCACCCCAGTCCAGAGCATCGCTGGCTGTGAGATTTCAGCTGAATCCTACAGACACTGCTAGGAAGTTAACCGCCTTCTTTAAAAAACTAGGTAGGTAAAGAACTTTGGGTAAGCACTATAGCTAAGAACATGGGTGTGTTGGGGCAGGGGGATCTTCACAGCTCTGAGTCACTGGACTTAAACACACCAGCAACTCCAAGTTTGACTTCATCTTGAAGTTTTTGACAATTGATAGCAATGCCTTTTAAGAGAAAACCATCTGAATCCTAACTTTGCACTCTCCCCAAGTTCAGAATTCACCTACTCTATTGTTTTTTAATTACTATTATCAAGGCACATTTCCCAGGTCCATGCTGGGTCTGGCTCAGCTCGAATGTGCCAGGAGCAGGGCTGGGAGGACATGGGATGAGCCTGGTGCAGACCAATGTCCTGGGCACCATGGGCAGCTGCTAAACACAGACAAAAGAAGCTGGTTGTCACATGTAAGCTTCTCAGGCAGCAGTGCAGGCTGTCCACAGCACCAGCTTGTCCTGTGACACTAGAATTGCATGCTTCCTGTGGCTATGTGGAAGGCAAAGCCCCTGTTCTTGGGAGCATGGTCAGCAACACCCCACTCCTCAGCCATCCTTTATGGGGCTCAGGGGGGTGCTCACCTTCCAGGGGCACACTATGTGTTTGATACTGCCTTCTCGAGGAACTTCAGTCTCCTAGAGAGCCAGCAAGAGTTTGTGCGGCGATTCCGAGGACAGGCCGACTCCAAGCAAGCCTTGCCTGTGCTGACTTCCGCCTGCCCAGGTGTGCTCACACTGCTGACACAAGATCAGCTGGACGTGCGGAGTGGGAACGCTGGGTGGGGGGACTAGAGTGTTTGCCAGAACGGGCTAGAAATGCCAGCCCAGAATGGCCTCTTTGGCAGAAGGCGCTATCCTGAAAGTCACTTGTAGTCACTTCGGTTCCCCAAGATGGTAATTACATCAATGTTAGAAACACATGACGGTGACAATAGAGTGGGGACATTCTTTAATGGGACAGAACTCCTTTGGTCCACCCCCAAAATATCATGTCACTGCTAAGCCAGTGAGAGGTGGCTTGAGAGCCACCCCTTTTGTCCCCTGTGTCGGCCTCAGGCTGGATCTGCTATGCTGAGAAGACCCACGGGAACGCCATCATCCCTTACATCAGCACCGCCCGGTCTCCACAGCAGGTTATGGGGTCCCTGGTCAAGGACTTCTTTGCCCAGCAGCAGGTAACAGGGACATTCAGCTATGAATAATTCAGTGTCACTGTCTTGAAAGATGATCCAAGACCTGTAGTGTCCAAGGACCCATTCATAGACTCATGGTCATGCCCTGGCTACGATGCCTGCAATGTCACTTTGCCTCACCCTAATAGGATCCCTTTACTGCTGGGGTCGGGCAGTGACTCCACATTTCCATGTCTCTATATGCAGCATGTGACCCCCGACAAGATCTACCATGTGACAGTGATGCCCTGCTATGACAAAAAGCTGGAAGCGTCCAGACCCGACTTTTTCAACCAGGAACAGCAGACACGCGATGTAGATTGTGTTGTCACAACAGGTATGGGTCCTGCCACCCTGAGCCCCCGCACCTCCAGGTGGTGCCCCCGAGCCCAGTGAACAGGCTGACATTACGTAGGTCCTGCCCATAGGCTCTCGCTGGAGCTGCCATCCCCAGTGCAGTGTGCCCCAGTGCCTGACATGAGGCAGGGCCCCTCCCTCAGAGCCAGGTTGGTGTTTGCAGTTGTCCCGTCATCTCAGGGACCTGAAGCAGACAAGTACCCCAGCACTACCAGTGTTTGCTCTAAAATGGTCTGTACGAGGAAATGGGTGCTTGTCAGCCCATCGCTGAGTCTGATTCACATTGGTCACCCCATTTCTGAGTTGAGCAGCCTCACATAGTCTCCAAATACTTAAAAGACAGAAAAATAAATGCCTGGGAGCCCAGACACTCAAGGGCAGGTCTTTCTACATGAACATGTGCCCAGATGTAACAGGTGCACTGCTGGGGGAGTACCTGGAAATATGCACATCCAAGCCCCACCTTGTCGCTGTGAGGGTGGGTGCAGTCCTGGGGCATCGAGGTGGCTCTCCTGAGGGTCTCTAGAAGTGGAGGCCTCTTTCTTACTCCTGTGGCTGGGTTCATCCTCCACCCACAAGCCAGGGGGTGGTCATCCGGGCCTTGAGTGCCAAATTACAGGTTGCTAGAGATGCAAATGACAGAGTGTTCCTTGACATTTCTCTATTTTTACTGAGATCCCAGCTGATAAGCATCTGCAATGTGGTTTCATTGTAGGAGAAGTTTTCAAGTTGCTGGAAGAAGAAGGGGTCTCACTGTCAGAAATGGAGCCAGCCCCCCTGGATGGTCTGTAAGTTGCTACCTGTCACAGCAGAAGGAACAAACATACAACCGGGGTCAGAGCACTCTCAACATTGGGAGTTGCAGGTGTCCTAGCAGGCAGCAAAAGCATGTGGTGGTGGGCAGTGTCTCCCTCCCCTTCTCATCCCATCACAACTTCCTTCTAGTTAGTTCCGTGCCTCCCCTGTGGTCTGTCTTGGTGCCCGCAGAGATTATCAGGTTCACGAGTTGGACTGTGGACAGTTAACTTGTGGTTATCAGAGCTGACCCCAACTTGATACAGGTCTGAGGTCCCCAGAACAGGTGACTCAATGGAGGGGATAGTTCTCTCCCACCTGAGCAGCCTCCTCACGTGCCAACAAAGCCACCAGGGGTTTATGACTTGTTCCCATTTAGAAAGCAAACCCCCACAACCATGAGAAACAGAGGTCACCCAGAAGCCTTGGCAGATAGCAGCCCTGCTGCCACCTGAGGCCTTGCCCTCCTCCCCAGGTACAGCAGTATGTCCACCCAGGAGCCCACCAGCCATCGAGGTGGGGGCTCAGGTGGCTACCTGGAGCATGTGTTCCGGCATGCAGCCCGGGAGCTCTTTGGAATCCATGTGGATGAGGTCACCTACAGACCACTGAGGTCAGTGGGAAGGGCTGCAATTGAGGCAGCCTTGGTAAGCTCAGTGGAAAATGGGGAGCTGGGTTTGGCACAGACCCCGAGGCATTGGGCGGGCATTAGCCCTTGTTTCCAGCTTCCCTGAGTGGGCCAGATCTCTCTGGGCCTCAGTCTCCCCATTGTTGGGATCAGTGTTCCCTGCCCACACCATAGCAGTCAAGAACCCTGAAAGGCTGGTGGTGGCAGGGTGGTGTACCCTACACAGACAGACATGTCCCCACAGAGGGAGGGTGGTGCTTTATGTCTAACCTCACCACGTTGCATGGCCGTCCTGGAAGGTGGGGTTCACATTCTACAAATCAGGAAACTGAGGCTGGTGGTGAGGTCACTTGCTGACTCATGGAAGTAAGCTTTCTGCCTTCCCTCTCCATTACCGTCTCCCACTGGGAACACGTGAGCTTGGCAACCACATCTGTGGGGTGGGGGTGAGCACGGTATCTGCCCCTCCAGGAACAAGGATTTCCAGGAGGTGACTCTGGAGAGTGAGGGCCGAGTTCTACTGCACTTCGCCGTGGCTTATGGCTTCCGCAATATCCAGAACCTGGTGCAGAAGCTCAAGCGAGGGCGCTGCCCGTACCATTACGTGGAGATCATGGCCTGCCCCGCAGGTAGCCACAGCAGGCCCACTCTGCACAGATTGCATGGGGACCAGTGCTGCAGGCAGCATCCTGCAGGGCAGGAGGGGCAGAAGTGGGGTCCTTACCCTTGACGTGCCAGCACCCTCCCCATACCATGCCCTTGCCCATCCCACTCTGCCACAGGTTGCTTGAATGGTGGAGGCCAGCTCAAGGCCCCTGACACACCCGGCAAGGAGCTTCTTCAGCATGTTGAGAGGCTGTACAGCATGGTCAGGACAGAGGAGCCAGAGGATGTACCTGGGGTCCAGGAGCTTTACCAGCAGTGGCTGCATGGCAAAGGCTCGGAGCAGGCCAGCCGCCTACTACACACAAGCTACCATGCGGTAGAGAAGGCCAGCTCTGGCCTCAGCATCAGGTGGTAGGAGGGCCCACTGCAGCCAGTGGCAGGATCCCTGGGAAGGCCATGCTGGGTCTCCAGTAGGGAAGTCACCCTGAAACCCCAGGGCTTACCCCCCAAATGCTGGGTGAGCTGCGAGGATGCACTGGAAACTGCATAGAGATAGGAGCTTAAGGCAGAGCAGAAGTAGGGGTTTGTTTGTTTGTTTCCCATTTCCAGAGTTATCCCTGAAGCTGGGGTGTGAATGGGCCGGACTTGCCAGGCTGGTCAAGCTTGCAGCCCAGCATGGAGAACCCGATTGCACTTGGTAGCAGAGGACAGTGGCAGGAAAGGGGCACCCAGCCCATGACACTCCATGCTGGGGAAGTGGTACCCATTCTACCTGGCACTAAGTTTTTATTTTGACAAAGCTGTGGCCTCCAGAGCCCAAGGACCTGTGTTTTCTGAGCCAAGTTCCAAGTGGGAAGCAACTTCTGTGGTGCCTCAGTTACCTCTCTCACTGAGTCCTATCTCCACTGCTGGATCCTCACTTACTGGGGTGAGAGAGGGAAAGAGGACAGACTGGGCTCAGCCTATCAAGCCCATCTCCACTGAGCCCCACCTCTAATAAAGAGACCTCCATCTGAAAATGGCTTCTAAGAGCTTCTGCCAGCATTGAAAAGACCTTTCAAAGCTTTAGTTAAAGTTCAGAAGCCCTGTGCACCCCATTAGGCTATTTCCCAAACACTCAGGTCATGGGGCAAGTCCACCATCAGGAAGTACCAGAGTGTCCACCTTCTGAGGCTGGGCAGCCAGTTGGGCAGGGCTTTGGATGGCTCCAGAGGCAACCCTCCCATGAGCCCAGTCATCCCAAGGGCCGAAGAAGGTAAAAATGTACTTCCTAGTCCCACCGCAGGTCCACAGAGTGCTCACTTTGGTTAGAGTGTGCTCAGGAACCCTCGCTGCAGGGCCAGGAGTGCCCCCCAGGCCTGTGGCTGCAGAGGCTGAGCCGCCTGCTCAAAGCTAGTCAGCTCCCTACAGAGCACCTCCAGGACCTCAGCTGGAGCTGCCTTCCTGGTGAACTTGCTCACAGGCTCCTCCTTGTGGAGAAAGGGGGCCACCAACAGGGCTCAAGGGGAATTGCTGGGCAGGTGCTGGCAGAAGATGCTTAACTGAGCAGCTTCTCCCCAGTGCCAGTCAGCCCAATAACCAGTCCCCCAACACCTTACTCGGTGTCCAGATGCCTGCCAAGGAGGCACTACGCCAAGCTGCTCTGAAGTGCAATCCCTGGGGAGAGCGCAGGGACTCCTGAGACACACTGGCTCATGCCTTGCCATATGCTCCCAACCTGCCCCACAGGAAGGCCCAGGACACCAGCTAGTAGACCACCCTTAGGAAGGGGTTGTAGACATGCTCCTTGCCCAGAGTGGATGGGACTGTGGATATGTCTTCCTCATCCCTCTTCTGGAATAACCACAAGCTCCTGTCACACCTTGCCTGAGAGCCTCAGGCAACTTGGCTCCACTCAGCACCAACCTGGGGACCAGAGCAGTGGAGGGGCTGCTTTGCCCAGTTCAGCCCTAGCCCAGACCCTGAGGGCAGCCACTCATGGGCCCGTCCTATAGGCTACCCTATTCCCTGTCCTAAGGTTACTAACCCTTCCCCTCATGAATGGGAGCCCCTCAGCCAGGCAGCACACCCCAGGCTAAACCAGTTCTGGTCACCCTAGGCCAGTCATGGCAGACTGACCTTGCAGTATTGCCCCTGGATCCCAGTCCTTCCCCCGCCCTCCAGCTCTCTCACCATTGAGAGGGGACTAGTGACCACACCTTGACCCAAGAAAGCTTGGCCCTCACATGGTTATTGCAGGGCTGTCTGTGCAAACTTGAGGTGCTCTAGTGTGTGCTCATAGCCACAGAACACGTTCTGGAGAAAGGAGGCACTTGGGGTACACAGCACTGCCACAGGCAGAGATGGGGACAGGCGCTCACCCTGGCTGGCCTGGCCAGGTCCCTCCCCAGACCCCAGCACCCTTCTGTGCACCCTCTCCCCACACCCAATCTGCCTTGAGCATTTATTTGCACACCTGGCATATGGCAAGTCACCCTTCTTAAGTGTGGTATACTAGCCAGTGTCCTGGGCCTTCCTGTGGGGCAGGCTGGGAGCATATGGCAAGGCATGAACCAGTGTGTCTTGGGAGGCCCTGGGCTCTCCCCAGGGACTGCACTTCAGAGCAGGCTGGCGTAGTGCCTCCGTGGCAGGCATTTGGACACAGAGGAAGGACACAGCCTGTGGGTTGTGCAGGGAGGCTGGAACCTGAGGGAAGGGAAGAGAAGGGACAGGCGGCTCGATGCCTCAGGGGGCAGGGCACCCAGTGTCTGCCAGTCTGCTGAGCTGTGCTTTCCAGGTGCCAACATGGCAGCAGGTCAAGAAAAGCATGTCCACTGAAGAGAAGAGTGGGTCAGAGAAAGTGGAATGGGGTCAGAGGAAGGTGAGTGTGGGGCAGCAGTATCTGAGAACACGGGCAGGGCAGTCAGATCTGGACACTTGTCCTCCCACAGGAAATAGCTCACATGGCCAGAGGTGTGGCCCAGTGTCAGGAGGTAGCACACATGGATGGCCCCAAACTGCAGAGCAGGTGGGCGTGTGAGGCCAGTGGCCTGGCACCTCCCAACCCTCCTAGGCAGTGGTCCCCAACCTCTTTGGCACCAGGGACCAGTTCTCCTATGAGAATCTAATCCCCAATGGTTTGAGGTGGAGCTCAGGCAGTGATGCTAGCGCTGGGGAGCGGCTACAAATACAAATGAAGCTTCACTTGCTCACTGGCTGCTCACCTCCTGCTGTGCAGCCTGGCTTCTAATAGGCCACAGATGGTACTAGTCCGTGGCCCCGGGGGTTGGGAACCCCTGCTCCCCAGGGCACACTCGTTCCTTACCATGCACCAGCCTGTGGGTCAGCGCGCAGATGCACTCGTCCCAGCACCGCCAGCCTGAGCCAGAAACATGCCAGCTCCACATGGCCCCAAGCATGGTTCCTGCAAATGGGTGGGAGCAGAATCACACTGGGGCCGGGGTGGAGTAGAGGCCTTAGAGCCTTGGTCTGCACCAGTTGCACTCAACAATGGTGGTGGGTAGTCAGTATGGTTGGTGGTCAGTGATACTCCCTCCCAGCCTACTATCTCCAGCAGCTGAAAGGGTTGGGAGTTAGGGAGATGCGAAGGGTCCAGGTTTGGCATAAACAGTGCCCCAGGCAGGCTAGGACGGGCAGGGAGTAGGAGATCAGCAATTACTCAGCACCCAGTGTGTACAGAACTGTAAGGTACCAGAGGAAGGTGAAAGAGGAGGGCTTAACCTCAGAGGAAGCCCAAGATATAATCAGGAAACCCTAAACGCCAAACCACCAGAGATTAGAAAACAGAGAAAGGGTTTGCTTCAACCAACGTGGCAGGGGAGTCTCTTGGAAGGGGGTCTGGCGGGTCATCACCCAAAATGCCTGGGCCCACAACCTGTCCTCACCTTCTTAAGCACAGCCACATCTTCCCACGTGTGCACCTCAATGACCAGATACATGTAGTTGTCCTCAAGCACAGGGATGACCTTGACCTTCGTGGTCGCAGGGCTCAGCCACTCCGAGCCTCCTCCCCAGCTTCGGAGCCCCTTCCTCAGGGTGGGGCTTCCCTCTCCGGACCTGAGGCAGGGCTGTGCGCAGAGGGGTCAGCTCTGCACACACATACACTAGAGGTCAGAAAAAGTGTCCCGCTCCCTGCTCTAAGAACGTGCCTGTGGAATCCCTAGCTCCGGGCTCAAGTTGAACAGCGGTTGCGAACTCCAGGTGCTCGCCAAGCCACAACCGGTGGTAGGACTCGCCCCTCCTACGCCACTCAGCAATTCCCCTAAGCCACGCCCCCTCCCTGGCTCCACCCGCAGCTTAAGTTGAGGTCCTGGTAGGGCCACGTCTCCCTCAACAGGCCCCGCTCCTATCCAGGCCTGCCCCGCCCACCCGGCCGCTTCTCGGTTGCGCAAGGTCGGCCCCCGACTGCCATTTTTCCTGGCCACCTACTTACCCGCAAGGATTGCGCCAGCCGGCTCCGCGGCCCCGAACGACGCCGGATGAGGCGGACTTCGGGCGCTGGTCACGGGTCCCTTACACAGCGCGACGCTTGGCCCGGCGGCCGCCAACGGCCTCCACCCTGCCCAGCCCGGAACCTGCGCTCGGCGGGGACCCAAAGCCTGGCAGTCGGAGAGCGCGTGCTCGGGTGGGGGCCTCACGCATGCCCTGCCCATCGCGCCCCGTGCTTCGGCACTTCCTCCGCGAAGCCCTACTATGTCCTCTCGATCCCCTCCCCGGACCCTGATTGGGACGTCTACATTCCTTTCCTTCAGGCTAGGGGTGCAGGAATCTGTCCAGTTTGTTTGCCTTCGGGTCGCAGCGCTCAGCCAGCACTGGGAGGAACACAGAAGGTGCCTAATGAGCATGCGAACCCATATGGTAGGACAGGGTACCATGCGTGAAGATAACGGTAACAGCAGCGGTAACTCCTTTTTATGCGCGCTGTCCCCCATCTACCCAGGCTGGGTGCTTTCAAGCACCCCTTGTTCCATCCGCGCCCCAGATGAATGCAAGGGAGCTGGTCTGCATTTCCCAGGTGAAGAAATTGAAGCCAGAGGAAAAAAAAAAAATGGGTCGCCATATATGGAAAGAAATGAGAATTCCTCCCCCCTCCTCCCCAACCACTGAACTGCCATGTCTGCCCTCATGGGCGGGACGGAGGGGCGTGCCCGGGAGACTCCCAGGACCTAGAGAAGCCTTGGCAACACAAATCACGGTGTCACAGCAACAGGCCAGTCGGTGAGGCTGCACTGGCCTTGGGGCAGCCAGAGTACCTTCTGTCTATGGAGCATGCAGCAGCCCCAGGCCCCAGGCCAGGGGTCCCACCTCGGCCCACTGAGAAAGTGAGTCCTCCCAGGATGCTGCTGCTTCTGCCATGGGGTTGGGGGTTTTCCCTGTCCCCTCAGGGGTCAGGAGGGGGGCAGGTACCCATGGCATGGGCCTGGCTCCCCCAGCTCAGCTAGGCTTGATGTGTGTGCATGGATGGCTGCTGGCTCCAAGGGAATGGAAGCCACAGCCCAGCCTGAGACACACGTCGTGGGAATGGGTGGTGGTGCCGCCCCAGGTTCTACCACTAGCTGAGGACTGGCTGTCAGGAGTCCCTGGAGGTACCCCAGCTGGGGCCACCAGCCTTAAGGCAGAGCTTCTCTCAGAGCTAGAGCTGAGTGAGGAGCAGCAGCTGCAGGTGAATGTGGGGGCCCTGAGGAGCTGGCAGGAGGGGGGTGCCTGCAGGGTTCCACAGATACCACCTCTCACCCTGGGCTCCCACAGATCTCTAAGGAGCTGGTCGACCTGCAGATCACAACCCATTGCCTGCAAGAGCAACATGAGGCTGAAATCTTTGAGCTTAAGAGTGAGGTGAGTACTGATGTGTCCCCATACGTGCCTTCCCGAGTGCTTGGGGTGAATGCATACTTAGGACCAGTGCTGTGGGGGTGCGGGGGTGCCCCCACGTGACTGCACACTCACACAGTGTCTGAGTCCCTAAATATCCCGCATATGTTTTGTGTCCATGTGTGCCAAGTCGGATGTTGACCTGCCCGAGGTGGCCCAGAGGCAAGTACACCTGCTCATCCTGGTCACCCCATAGGTCCTGTGGTTGGAGAGCCGAGTGCTGGAACTGGAGCTGGAGCTACACGGAAAGCGTGCAGCCCCAACAGAGGCTGATCCAGAACCCCGCCAGGTGCCCACACAGAAGCTTGGGCACAAAGCTAGAAGGCAGGGTCACTCTGACCACTGCAGACTCCAGGCCACCATGAGTGCATGCAGGGCCTAGCTGGGTGAGCTGGGTGGGAGCAGAATAAGGGTGCAGTGCAGCAGGGGTGCAGTTAAGCTGGGACCTGCTCTCCCATACAGGTGCAGCCCAAGGACTTCCGGACCCCTAAGGACAAGCAGCAGAAGCTAGGGAATGGTGTGAGTGTGCAGTAACCTAGCCTGGAGGCCTATCCAGGTTTCTCCCAGCCCAGGGTTGGGGTGGGACAGTGCAGGGGACCCAGAACTTGAGGTCAGCCCTGTGAACCTCACAGCTGCAGAGAGAAGTGAAGCAGGCACTAGAGCAGCAGAGGGCCCGGCAGCAAGCACTGGAGACACACGTGTAAGTGGCTGTTCCTAAGGGGCAGAGGGAGTCCCCTTCCTTGGGTCTAGCTAGTCTCACACCCATGTCCACAGGGTAGCTCTGGGCCAACAGCTACAGGGAGCCCAAGAGAAAGCCAAGACAGCTGGGCAACAACTAGCTGCACAAGCCATGGTGAGGCTCAGCCATACCACGTTGGGGGTAGGGATCCTATAAGCTCAGCAGAAGTCCACCTTAGGGAGCATAGGTTCAAGGCCACTTCCACCCCCAGGTGTTGTCCACCTGCCAGGGCCAGCTCCGCTGGACCGAGGCAGAGAACGCCCGGCTACAACTGCAACTCAAGAAGCTGAATGAGGAATACGCCATCCGGTTGCAGCACTGTGTCCAAGGCCTGGCAGTGAGTGATAGGCAGAATAGCCCCGTGTTGAGTGGGAGGCCCTAAGCCTGGCTGGGGTTTGCTAAACTGCTTTAGAGACCCTGTGGGCCCCACCTGCTGTACTACCAGACCTGTTCCAAGGAGGGAATTGCAGGGGAGGGGTGTGGGCCCAACCAAGCCCCAGCCCTGCCCCATCACTTCCAGGAGTACACAGATGGTGCAGGCCAGGCACCTACAGCTGCAGCCCTTCGGACATTCCTCAAAACCACTCTGGAGGACATCCGGGAAGCGCACCACAGTCGTGAGCGACAGTTGGCCCGGGCTGCTCGAGACTACCGCAAGCGTCTGGCAGATCTGAGCCAAAAGCATGAGGAACTGCTCATCAGCCACAGGTAGGCCCCTTCCCTGAGATGGGAATCTGGGATGAGGTGACTCTACATGACCTGGCATGTCGCTTAGTGTACAGCAGGCATTATTGCACCACAGCGGGGCACCTGAGATCCCCAAAGCTACCTTTGATGTTGCTACCTTGGATCTGAAGCCATTGCCCCTGCACTTGGTCACCAAGCTCAACCACCTGCGGGAGGACCAGGCAAGGCTGGAGACACAGCTTCAGGCTCAGGTGAGCCCTCCCTGCTGCCCTATTCTGGTCTTGGGACAAAGAGCCCAGACTCCCTCTAGAGCCTGTGCCAAGCTCAGCAAAGCCCCCACCCCAGGGCCTCCAAAGAGCCCACCTTCTTCTGCCAAAGGACTCAAAGGACTCAAGACACTGCTCTTGTTCCCACAGAAGGGACCTGGAGAAGCTTCCCAGGGGAGCACATCAGAGCCACAGTGAGTGTCCTACTGTGGTTGTTGGGGGGACCAGCAGGTGATTATAATTCTACCAACTTTTAACTGCTGGGCAGGGTTCTGGTTGCAGTAGTGAACAAGGTGGCCTATCTCTGCCCTTGGTTCTAGGTCTGTATGGGAGACACTAATAATTACAGAAAAGCTAAGTGCCTGGGGTGAAGAGGGACCCTGACCAGAGAGAGGCTGACCTCAAATGGAGGAAGGGAAACTTCAGTTGAGCCTGGAGGACAGGGCGGGAGCAGGCTACCTGGTGCCCTCCACAGCCCTTGTCTGTGGACCTCCATATTTCTAACTGCAATAGACAGGGGCTTATACAGGCCCACCTCCCAGGGTTTTGGGAAACAAACCCCCAGCATGGGAGGAGGCCCCCATCAGCATCCCTACAATGGAATCACTGTCAAGCTGGCCTTGTGGCTTAACTCTCCTTGAGCGGCCAGTGGGCCCTCTGTTCCTGTGCTGCTCTGCCCTGCCCACCATAGAAACATGGTTCCAAGGCCTGGGTAGGGCCCACAGTGGCAGGTGGGCTCATGCTGAACTTGGCCCCAGGAAGCACCTCAAAGGTCTAGGTGCCCCAACGTGAGCAAGGTCACTGGTCAGCACCTGGGCCAATGCCAGCCCTCATATCCACCCCCATTCTCCCCTCACAGGGCCCTGGAAGCCGCATCCTGGGCCCATATCCATCAGAAGCTCCAAGACTTCTCCCGTGGCACCCAGGTAGTAAGTGGGTAATGCCTAGTCGGGAAGCCCTCCTCACACTTTGTCTTGACTCATGGTTTATGCTCCCCCATGCCAGGCAGAGCTGGAACAGGAGCGGGCACAGCTGCTAGTCCGAGCCACGATGGCTGAGGAGCAAGTTTCTGAGCTCAAGGAATATGTGGACCAGCACCTAGGCAGGTGGGTTCTCGGGCAAGTGGGATGTATGTAGGTCCCAAACACCTGAGGCAGGGCTTGTCCACAGCCAAGTAGGTGACTAAACCTGGTTTCTCTGAGCAGGTACAAGCAGGAGATCCTGAGGCTGAGGAAGCTTATAGGTACAGAGGACCTTCAGAAAGTGGGAGCTGCACCTCCAGCCAAGCTTCAGCGCCCAAGGACTCGCAGCCGCTAGCTGGTCATCAGATAAACTCAGAGCACAGCTCTTCCCACCCAACATGGAGCCCTCCTCACAGCCCCACCTTGGGGTCTGATTCCACCCAGCCCTCCAACCAAAAAGAGTCGGGGTGGAGCCCACTGAGTCTTTATTGTGTCCATGTGGTCAGCCAGCCTGAGGCTCAGGGGCCCTAGGGACCAAGACAGAACTGGGTGCTGGGGCAGCCTGCACAGTTGGCCCACCACTGTGGATGTCATAGGCCCAAACACGGTCCAGGCCCTCACCCACCACAGCCACAGGCTGCCAGGTTGGGAGGGGGAAGCGCCCCGACACCACACGGGCCCCTTCAGGCAGCTCCGCCTGCAACTTGTCCTCCAGCAGTGGAAGCTGTGGGAGAGAGCAAGAGGGTGTAGTGAACAGGGTGGAACATGGCTGCTCCTTCCCAGCTCCTCCAGGCCCAACATAAATGCTGGGGTGGCCTGGGCCTCCCCTGGGGCTAGCAAACCCCAGACCTACCACACTGGGGGCCAGGAACACAGATACATTGTAGCAGTCCCTCAGGCTCACCTATGGGAAGAAGAGGTCACCTCAGAAGGGAATGGGACCCCAGCCGGGGAAGAGGTCTGGTGGGCATAGGGTTATTGTGGTTTCCGTGTGCCAGCCTCCAGCCCGCCCAGGTGGCAGGGGCTCCTGGGGCTGTCAGCAGGGTGGCTGTGCCAGAACTGGAAGCGTGGAGATGAGGTATGGGGTCTGAGGGGATCCAGGACTCCTCAGGTTACCTTCCAGAGGTCCTCACGGTGGTAGGAGACACTGCCGGCACAGCCTGCCCTCCAGGCATACAGCCGTGCCAGTCCGACCAGCCATGGGTTCAGCTCATAGCCCACAGCTGGGCGGAGACCACACCTGTGGGCAGCCAGCACCTGTGGGCACCAGGAGCATCAGGCCCAGAAAATGGGAGGTGCGTTAGTGGGAGAGCCATGAGGACCCCCTCACACACACACTCCTTACAATTCTGCCATCACCAGAGCCCAGGTCCACCAGTTTTCCAGAACGACCTCGAAGCAGCAACAACACGTGCTCCACCTGCCGCACACTCGCCCCAACATAGGGTACCTAGGCAAGAAGAGGAATAGGGCTGGGAGGGCTAGAGTCCATTAGCCATTCACAGGTCTGATCTCCAAACCTGATTCACACTACATGGGGGGCGGAGGCTGCCCCAGGCTTCCTTTCTTAGCATTGGCTGACTTGCCCTACCAGAAGCAGGTTCCAACCCACAGCCCGGCTGGCCCTCGAGTGCAGCACATTCCCGTCTCCCCTCATACCCGGGCTCAGCTCCACAATGCAGGCATCCCCAGCCTTGGCCCCGCCCACCGGCCAGAGCGCGGTCCCACAAGACCAGCAGCCAGGCCCCGTCAGAAGCTACGCGCGCCGGAGAGTCCAAAGCCAGTTCTTCCGTAGACCCCACCCCGCCAGGAATCCCACCCATCGGCGTGGGTCCCGCCTCTCACCTGCAGCCGCAGCGGCACTCGACGGAAGCCCGGCTGCAGTAGCAGCGCCCACACGGCGTAGGCGGCCAGGCCGGACCCTGCGGCCGCCTGCAACAGCCCTAGTGCGCCCAGCTGCCGCTCGCGCAGCTCTGTCAGCGCCTCGGCGGGGTCGTCCTGCTCCATAGCCGCTGGACACGCTGCTCAGGACTACGTCCGAGACCCTCACACCGTCCAGCGCGACGCCGGAAGTGGCGGGGTAGAGGCTGTGGCAACGCCGGAAGGGGCAGGGACCTACGGGGCTGGTCCCTTCACGTTCCGCTCTACAGAGGTCCAGGGATCCTAGCTGGCGCTCATCCAAACACATTGAGATCGCCATCGCCCCAAAAGGTACTACAGCCAGCAGCTAGACCCTATGGCACTCGGATGCCCCTCCCCCTTGTTTCAGAGCCATTTCTGCCGCTCTGTTTTTAAGGCCACCGAATAGTCATGGGATTCCTCACTAATCTTGTACCCAAGCAGTAGACGCCCTCCTGAATTCTCATCATTCTCATCATCATCAGTCCCCTCATCTATGAAATTCCCTTGCTGACCGCTCCTCGTATAACTCGCTGTATTAATCTTGACCTGGCTATCATCCCTTCGCTGACAAAATCCCTCACAACGGCCTGACACTGATAAATCACTTTTTGACTCCACTTGATAACTTACAGGGAGTTTCTCTAACCAATGTAGATTTTTCATAGTCTACTTATAGTTCTTATTTAAAGGATGAAAATAGTAAATACTGGGCTGGGTATGCCATTGCAACTCCTTTTGAAGTCATCAAGGCAGCACCTTTGCCTCTGGCCACCTCTGCCCAACAGACTGAATTGTACAGTTACTCTGGCCTGTGCTCTAGCCAAGGGCAAAACCGCAAACATTTATACCAATAGTCTCTATACCTTTGGTGTCGTTCATGACCTTGAATTGCAATGGAAATAGTGAGGTTTCCTTAAACTTAAATGGGGAAACAATTAAAAATGGTTCTTATGTCCAAGATCTATTAGATGCCATACTCCTACCAGCTGCCTTGGCTATTAAGATACTTGGGTATTCCAAACTTGACTTCCTGGAGGCTAAAGGAAACCACCTCGCTGATATATTTCCACCAAGAACACTGCTCTCTCTTAAAGAAACCAACAGCCAAACCTCTGTCATGGTCCAAAGGAATGTTCCCCCAAATGCTAATTTAGAGAAATTGATTAGAGATACCTAAAAATTGGCCCCAGAAGAGGAAAAATGATATTGGGAATTTAATAACTGTTGGTTTGATGAAAACAGAACTCTGGCTTGAGCCAAATAATGACCCACTCCTTCCAGAAATTCTAAAATTCCCAGTGCTAACTACTGTACATGCACTGAATCATGGGTCTAATGATAAAATGATAAACTTTATAAACCAGTACTGGTGGGAAAATATTAATAAGGCCACAAAAAGCACCTACTTTTCTTGCCCCACATACCCAAAATACAATCCAGGAAAAACTGTCCACAGATATTTTCAATTGCCCAATGAACCATTTGAGGTTTGGCAAATGGATTTTATTCAGCTACCCCATTTTCATGGATACAAATGTGTTTGTATCCATGGTAATTTGTGTTTTTCTACTGAGTCAAAGCCTTTCCATGCAGATTAACTACTATCTCTTCAGAGCCTAATTCTACTGGGAAAAAAATCATACCTACCTAGGAAACTCCTCTTGAGCTCCACAGAGGCTGGGGAGCCCATTTTACTGATCAGATATTATGGCAAGACTGTGTTGTTTGGTCAGTTTTATAGCATTTTCACTGTGCTTAATCGTTCTCAGGCTTTAGGACTAGTTGAATAAACCAGGGGCATCATCAAAACTAAATTGGCACAATTCGTGGAAAACCCTCCAAATATGTTGGCCAAAGTATTGCCATCGGCCTTTCTAAATCTCAGATCTATCCTCTTTGGAACTCAAAAATTCTCACCCTTGGAGATAGTCACAGGGTGCTGATTGATCTAGTCCCTGCCTCTTTGGATACACAGCTGATAAAAAGATATACTTCAATATTGCAAAAGCCTAATTATGTCCAATGAAAATAACCATGTTTTAGTTTGCAATAGCAAACACTATGTTTTGCACGTGGATAAATTATTCTGGAGAAATAGAAACCCACTTAGACAAAATTAGAGAACAAGCAAATTTCACCTGACTCTCCATTGAGATCTCCTTTGACCTATTTAGCTGGTTATCTCAGGGTTGGGCTCCTGGTTTAGGACCATTATATAAACTGGATTTTATTCTGCTCATTTTGTTTTGTATAATTATTTTCAAACTTTGTACCTGCTGCCTGTCGAGCATCAAGCTCCTGCAGAAATAATGCCATAAGTAGAATGATGCTGGATCAGTGCTTCAGGATGATCAAGATGACCCTGATATAAGATAGACTTTAGATGGGAATGCCCAAGCGTCCTTCCTCTTACCCTTATTACTCAAATGTGACCTCAATGGTTTCCAATCGCTGTGCACTTTCCCTATGACATGGGACATGACAATGAGGAAAGGTCCTTCCTGGCATAGAGGGACAAATACCACTAAATGTGGAAAAACTGATTATTGGTCAGTGATACTTTCAGAGAAAGATCTTGATCAAAGGGGGGAAATGTGAAAATGAATAAAGGAAACCTCATAAAATTGGAGTCAGGAAGCTTTGAAGGAAGAGCTCTCACATGCTACCAGCCACTGCACTTTGCAAACTCAAACAGGAAGAAGCCTACTTTACTACTCCAGCAGGAGAGATTTTCTCTTACCCAACAAC
>CM053501.1:13083839-13304566 GCA_028627145.1 Eidolon dupreanum
TCTTGGACCATCTGAGGCCACCTCAACCAGCCAGAGACTGAAGGGTGAGGGCAAGTGACCAGAACTCCCTCATGGCAGCTGGAGATCTGTGAGAACACATGTGCACACACCCTGAAGATCCCCTGCATTTCAGGTGACGCTTGCAGGCTCATGCGTGCACAGACATGGGCCTGGGGGTCGTGCCCAGCAGGTGAGAACTCACCTACCTGGAGCTCAGTGTCCATGTGTACGCTCTCTCATACCCATCTCGCATGTGCGGTAACCCCTGTGGCCTCCCAGAGCTGCCTCTTTGACCCAGAGACACCAGCCTGGTCCAGGGTTGGGGTAGGGGTGGAACAGGAGGGTTTGTTGGGCTCTGTAGTCTCTGGCCTGGAGTTGGAGGCAGAATAAAGAGTCCACTCCCTGTGGTGGTCAGGCTCCAAGCTCCAGGACAGCAAAGAGTTGGGCCTGCTGTCCTGCAGAAAGGCAGGGGCATCTCCGTGTTGACAGAGTCACACTGCACTTTTGTTGTATTGGGCTAGGGGAGGGGAGGGGAGGTCTTCCCTGGGCCAGGGAGTCCTGAAAAGCTTTGACCTGGGGCTTTGATTCTGTACCATCTTCATCATTCCCTTCTTCAGCCCCCTAGGTACCAGAAACAGGCATTGCCCTGCCTGGCCTCCTCTTCCCCCCATTCTGTCCCCTGCCCCTTCTTTCCTTAAGATGAGTCATGGAGGAATGCCCGCCCTCCCTCTGACTTGTCCCAGCGCTACTACTCACTGTGTGGTATCTGACAAGCGCCTCAGTTACTCCCTCTGTACAGTGGGGAAGACAGGCATTTCCCACTCTGCCCAGGTAGAGTTTGACTTCATGACTCCCACCCTCCCCACTCAGACCGTCACTCACCATCCGCTCCTAGACCGTGGGCCTGCGGAGGCAGCTCCGGACACCTGTCCTCGCTCAGCTCGAAACGGGAGGCCACGCGGCGGCTGATGTCGCGATGCCGGGTGGCCTGCAGGAAGAGAGCCCTACCCTCGCGGGGACCCCAGCTCACGCATCGGCCCTCGGACGGGCCCAGGCCCTCAGCCAGCAGCAGTAGCTCCAGGGCGCCGCCCGCCCGCTCCACGAAGACCTGGGCGCCCGCAAAGGGTTGGCTGGACGCAGGCAGGCGATGAGAGCCCGCGCGCTGGAATCGGAGCCGCCCAGGGTCAGGCGCAGCGCGCCCTTCGGATACAGCCACTCAGTCCCGAACCTCTACACATGCCAGAGCCAGCTGCCCCACGCTGCTGGGCTCTTGGGTCAGGCCACTGTGGACAGACGCGCGGCACTAAGGCGGGCGTCCCGCGGCCCTAACCGACCTAGCCCCTTCTCCTGCACCCGCTCCTGGCAGGCACAGAGCTGCGTTCACTCTGTGGAGGAGGAAACTGAGGTCCAGCATCCTTTGCACTCTGGAGGGAGGCCAGGGATTTAGTGCCAGGGCGCAGCGACTCCCAACCCAAAGGGCGAACTACACCATCCCGCGGGCCCCTCCTAGGGGAGAATGCAGCCCCAGGGGGCTGCTCCCGGGGGTCGTACCTGCCTCTCCAGCTGCGGCGGTCCTCCGAACAACCCGCGTGAGCGGCCACGGCCAAGAGGCCGCAGCACAGCGCGCAGAGTAGCGCAAGAGGCTGCATGGCGCCGGGAACCAGGAGGCTAGAGAGACCAGTGACACGGACCCTAGCGGCACGCAGCCCACTGCTGCCGCAGCTCAGAAGTTCAGCCGCGAGAGACGTCGGAGCTACCCAGGCAGGCAGCCAATCGCCGCGCGGCCCCGGAACTTTCCTCCAATCGCAGCGGTGCTCGCGGGGGCGGGATGACAAGCCCGAGTCCTCGCAGGCGCGGGTGAGCAGGCTCCCAGCTCTGCAAACTGTGTCGTCCATTGAGGTACCCTCGCCACCGGCCTCGACGTGTACGCGATCCTGTGCATGTCCTCTGTGCTCTTGGTCGCGGAAAGGGGTAGGTTTAGTGTCCAGCGGAACCTGGGGTGCTCATTGTGGGTGGTTCCTTCCAAGAGTGGTTCTCAGAACACATCTCCTTCCCCAGCTCCAACCAATCCCAGGAGGCCGTGGGTACCCAAGGGAGGAGGGGCCAGGTGCTGGGGCTGCTGGGCACCGTGGAATAACAAAAGTGGATGGACATCCCTGAACCACAAAATCAGGTCCCCAGGAGATCAGGACAAGGACTGTCCAAAATGAAAGGAGGCGAATGGTGGGGAAGCACGGAGATTCCCATAGCCAGGATTTCGCCTGAGGGTAGGAGGTGAGGAGTGGCTGGCCAATGGGGACTAGAGCGATTCCAGGCTGAGGAGCAGATGGCCTGGGCAAAAGCCAAGCTGACAGCTCTCGACAGCCTGAGAAACCCCTAGGTCAGCTAACAGAGTCCTTAGCCACAAAGTGAGAAGTCCAACCTCATACTAGAACCCTTGGAGTCAATGAGAACTTTTGCCAGATCTGTGGGAAGCAGCATAGACTCTGCCATCTGTGGGTATGAACCCTCCACCCCACTGTCCCTGCACTTTAGCCTTCCTGCTATGCCTAGGCTTGAGTGCGTGGCTGACAGATGAGGGCAGATGGCCCAAGAGGAGGTGAGAGGTTGGAGCTGCTGCTAAACTGAGCATACCAGGCTGCCCCCTCCCCTGGCCCCAAGTCCCTCTCAGGCCAAAGAGTGGTGAGACACCAATAGGGCTCAGCTGGTGGGCTGAGAACCAACTGTCACTATCATGATAGCCAAAAGATGGATGCAACCCAAGTGCCCATCAACAGATGAATGGAGAAACAAAATGTGGTCCATTCATAGGTGGTATATGATTCAACCTTAAAAAGAAAGGAAATTCTGACACATGCTACAATATGTATGAACCTCGAGTACATTATGCTCAGTGAAATAAGCCACTCACAAAAGGAGAAATACTGTGTGATTCCACTTCTGTGAGGTTCCTAATTCAGAAACAAAGTAAAACGATGGGTACTGGGGCTAGGAGAGGTTGCGGGTAGGGAGTTAATGCTTAATGAGGTTAGAGACTTAGTTTGGGGAGATGAAAACATTCTGGAGATAGATGGTGGTGATTTTTGCATTACAGTGTAAAAGTATGTAACACTACTGAACTGTACACCCAAAAATGGTTAAGATGATTGTTTTGTTATGTGTATTTTACCCAATAAAGAATAAAAAGAAAAGGGGTAGACAGGGCCTGGGGCTGGGTACTAGAAGACAAAAGAGGTGCTGTAAAGGAAAGAAGGGATCACCCAGGTCAGCTGCTACCTCTGCCCTTGCTGAGGCCATGGGTCCACTTAGGGCTGGTCGCTAAAGCCTTGGCCTCACCTGCCCCGGCCTCAGAGGCAGAGAGTGGGCTCTGGACGCCCTCTAGTGGCAGAGTGAAGAAACGGCCTCAGACCCACCCCCTGCCCACCTAGGGCCCCTGGCTTTCCACCCCAACCCTACCCCCAGAGAATGGACCATTGTCTGCGGGTGCAAGGGAGGGGTTTCTGACAGGTAACCTGGTCTGAAATGGGCACACTCCTGGCCCTGGGCTGTCTCCTCAACACCAAGCTTCCCCTGCCCTGCCCCAGCCTCTTATTTGAGGGGCCCAGGGATGATGCTCTCACCTGCAGACCTGGACAGCATCAGCTACCTGTGCTCACAAGTTCTGGCCCACCCAGGAAAGCACCTGGGTAGTGTTAGCCATCAGAGGTCTGCTGCCTATGGGACAGAGAGCCAGAAGGCCATGCTAGGGGTATAGGACCAGACACACTGAAGGTACCCAGTAAATATTTAGAGAATGAGTGTGTATGCCAATGAGTGAATGAGTGAATGAGTGAATGGATGAATGACATCCCATATTTCAAGTAACTCCTCTGATGTCTATACTCAGTTTGATGGCTCCTTCACATCCCTCAGCTCTAGACCCTTCAGGGCCCTGACCCTCCAAAAGGGGCCTCTCTTCATTCCCACCCAAAACCTATGTCCTGGCAAGGGGCTGGAGCTGATGCTAGGACAAGGAACAGTGTCAGAGGTGAGCCCTGCCCTGAATGGTGCCTGGAACAGGTGGCCCTGAACTCCAGCAGGGAAAGCTAGGGGTACAAGCAAGGAGCACTCATGACCAAGGCTGGGGCTGGGCTAGTTGGGGATCTGGCAATACAAAGGCAGAGAAGAGTGCCCCAGGTCAGGTGAACAGAGGGCAAGGGCCCCAATGACACGATAGAGCTCAGGGCAAACTAGGTCCCAGGAAGGTGGCCAGTGGGAAATGAGCAGGGCCAGCCCCAGGCTCATTGGCCAGGGGAGAGTTTGGGCTTGGCCTCAAGAGAACAGCAAACAGAAACTCTTCAGGAATTATGAGAGAGCCTAGAGAGAGGGGTCAAGCCTCCCACTTGCCCAAGACTTCCCACCTGGGCTCCTGCTTCAGCAAAAGAGGGTCAGAGGGAGAGATATGGGCCGAGCAGAGGCCATCCCCGCCCATGTCCCCAGCTGAGCCTGTGACTACCCAGACCCCTACAGCCAAGACCACCCGAATGTGCCACTCCAGCTGGCCTAGTGCAGGGTGCTGTCCCCTGGGTGGGGCTGGGGAATGGGGACAGCAGGTACAGTTTCCATAACTGAGGGCCTGGGAGTGCCAGGAACCCACCAGAACCTGGGCCACCCAGTGATGTGCTCCAATGGTACCATGAGCACTGGCCTAAATAATACACCCCTGCCCAGCCTGACCTAGGCAGCCACAGGGTGATGCAGTGACCAGCCCTCTCAGAGACACCATCAGAGAGATGATCGTATCTGCCAACTCTTCCAGGCAACCTGTGCAACTTCTGGCTCCCCTTCACCTATATCCCATTTCCCTACCCCGATCTCAGGCAGAATCTGGCCTTGCCCTCCCACAAGCCTGCACCTCGGGACACAGAGCAAGATTCCTGTATATGGAGTGTTTCCCTCCCTTTGACAAGAAATCCACCCCCACGCATACACCTTGCATCTTCCTGAGGAGCCAAAAATGCAGCTGCAGACTGATTTGCAGCTGAGCTAAAAATAATTGCCAGACTCCAGCGGGGCTGGGAAAATATCCCATTGCTAGGAGACAACCGTTACTGGGAGACCGCCATTGCTAGGCGACGGGGTTGCCTTGGTGACAATTGGGCCCTGAGTCATCCTCAGCCCTGTTAGCTCCGCCCCCTTGCCCCCGGTGGGTCCAGCGTGGGTCCCAGGAAGGGGGAAGGCAGGGAGTAGAAGCTGGAAGGCAGCAGAGAGGCCCACTGCCTGCTATGTGCCACCCACAGCCACCATGGCCACTCCAGGCTGAGAAATCCTCACTCATGGGCACCCACTCTGGCTGTGGAGTGGCAAGAACAGCCAAACAAACCTGCAGTCTGCCTGCCCAACAAGAATCCCTTCCCAGGCATTCTTGGGGCCTCTGCCTCTGGGTGGGGGGCTGAGACAGTGAGGGGCACAGTGTCTGTCTCATAGCTCCATAGCATGAGGCTTCAGAGCCAGCCTAACCACTATAGGGCATGGGGTTCTCACCATCATCTGAGCTAGGACCTTCAGGGCACCCCCTGGGACCTCAGACCCATTTCTCAGGAGAAGTACTTACCTAAGGCCCTACCCAGGAAGAGAGTATTTGGGCCCAGGCAGTGGCTCCAAGGGCACACATACCACTCCAGAGTCCCCCAAGCAGAGTCCTGATGACCTCCTGTGAGGGTGTTTCAGGGGTGCTGCCCCTAGCCTTGAGTACCACAAGGGGTTACCCTATCACAGGCATCCCATTCCCATGTGACAGGGGCTCCCTCTCTCTTAGCCCCCAAGGTCTGAGGGCAGGATGTGCCAACAGTCTTCAGTCCTTACTGCCCATGACTTCAGAACTGGAATCCCCTAGCAGCCTGGACTGGGGCAATTCTTTCATGCCCAGGTATCACTATGAGGGGTGCTCCAGGTGACGGAATAGTCCAGGTAAGAGAATGTCCCAGGTGAGAGATGCTCCAGATGAGTTGATGCATGAGGGACTGGTACCCTCCAGGCCCAGGAGAAAGGCCAGGATGGCAGAAGCTACAAGAGTCAGGGGCAAGGCTGTGGGCTGGCAGTGCTGGAGACTCAGGGCTTCACAGGCTGCAGTACAGAAGCCTGGGAGGATGGTGACCATATCTATACTGTAAAGTAATACCTTTGTACTACAGGGAGAACAGGTAGGAGGCATTGGGAAGAGACCAGTGAGGAGGTAGCTGCCATCAGCCATGGAGGAGAAGGACACCTGACACAGGGAGGGGTGACAAAGGTAGAGAGATGAGCAAGTCCACAAGTGTTCAAGAGGCAGGCCTCCCACAGCAGTAAATCATATCCCTTTGAATAACTGCTCTTTGCTCAGATTCTTCCAAGACAAGTGGACTCTCAGGCCCCTTTGAGGGCAGTACTTGCTCTCTGCCTGAGGTCCTGGCCCCTGCTGAGGGGCAAGAGCCCCCTCGAAGCCTGAGGTAAAACCCTGCCTGCCAATCAGGACAACATGCCGGGGTCCATGCCAACCTAGGCCTCTGCACATGAGGTGGAGGCTGAGCTGGAAGGCCAGCCTGCCAGACCCGCACGCTGGAGGTTACTGGAGGGATTGGACAGCACTCTTTTACAGTCACCCCAAATGTTTTCACACATCCCATCTTGCCTGCCCATGCCGAGCCTCCTTTGAATCATATGAGCATTGATTCTTTAGTCCCTGCCACACAGGAGAGCAGCTTTCACGCCAGTTAGTGCCTCACACACAGCAAGAACAACACCCCCCTCAAACCAGCTAGGGTCCAGGCAGCCTGACTCCCCCTCCTGTTGCCTCCATTTCACATCAGCCCCAACTTCTGGTCAAAACGCTAACACTGAACAACAGCTGGTTTCATTTCTATGAAGACACTATCTCAGGGAGCCTCTCTCCCAGCCCAGAGGCTCTTTCCCAAATGCAAAGACCCCTCTTGCTCTCCTCACACCTGGTCCCTCTGCTGTCTCTGCTCCCAGGAGACCTCAGGATGAGCATTATTAGCTTCCATTTCCTCCCTGAGCCTGCTGGGGCTTCTCCAGTGGCCCAGACAGCCCTCTACACCTACCTGCCATATCTCACCTCTTCTCTCTCTTCTAGCCTGCTCCCTACAAAGCAGCTGCCACCTCCACATTCAATCTGTTCCAGAGGGAACTTGCCAGGCTCCTTGAGGCCTCAGGACCTTTGCACGCCCATTCCTGGACCACTTCCCCACCCTCTCACCCTTGGGGTCTCAGCTCAAGTGTCATGTCCTCAGGAGCCCTACCACCACCACCCTCGCAGGTCACCATCACATGGCCCTCTTGAACTTTCATCTCTCTCAAAATAGTCATTCTCTGAAATGATCTATTGGTCACTTGCTTCTCAGCTCTGAGGATGTATAAGTGTGTCCCCCACTGAGGGGGTTTTCTGGGCCTGGCACCCAGCAGGTGTACAGGAGATGTGAGAGCCTTGAAGGAGGACTGGACCCGGGCTCCACAGGAGGGTGGTAAGGGTGGGGTTCCAACTGTTCTCTCCCCCGCAGGTGGCAGCCAAAGGCTGGGACACAAGGGGCCGACCGACCGGAACCCCATCGGACCGCGCACTCCAGGGCCAACACTCAGAGCCAAGGGGCTCGAATCCTCTTAACCCCGCAGAACTTGGTGTCCCCACAGCTCCTCGCAGTCAGGGCTCGCTCCAGGCCCGTTGTGCGGCCGCGTGCCTTGCCCTCTCTTTCCTCCCTCTCCTGTCCTCCTCTGCCCTCCCCTCCCATCCCCGCGCAGCCGCGCGCCCGAGTTTGTTATTGCGAAGGCGCCCGCGGCGAAGATGGGGGCAGGGTGCGTGCTGGGGCTGGCGCGTGCCCGTGGGCGCCGCGTTGGGAGCGCGCTGTGCGCGCGGCAGGGCGGGGCGGGCGGGGCGGGGCTCTGCATCCTCTGCTCCCCCGACCTGGGCTACCCAACTCGGATTGGCTCCCCGTGCCGGGAGCGCGCGAGGGCGCGGCGCTTAGGGCCGGGCGGGGGGCGCGCGCGGCGCCGCCCGCGGCCTCGGAGGAGCACAGGGAGGAGGGCGGAGGAGGAGCGCCGGGAGGAGGGCGAGGGGAGGGAGGAGGCGCCCGCCCGGCTCCCTGCAAAGCGGCCTTATTTATCTGGGCACAGTCTCAGCCTCCCCGGTGGGAGGCTCAAGGCGGCCCATCCTCTCCCACCGGGGAGCTCTTCTTGGGGCGCGGCCGAGGGAGCCGGCCAGGCTGGGGCGCGGGGTGCGGCTGGGCCCTGCCGGCCAGGCCAGCACCTCGGCCGCCTCCCCGCTTCGCCGGCGCCCATGCCAGGCTACCCATAACGGGAGGACGCCCTGCGAACAGCGTGGCATGAGCCAGGAGCCCGTGCCGAGGTAAGGTGTGCGCTCGGGGCCAGGCTGCAGGGCCGAGAGGGGCCAGCCTACGCCACCGCGACAGTCACGATGAGGAGAGGTTGGGAAAGGGGCTTGGGACGGCACCACCGCCACTCCCAGAGGGCTTATGTAAGCGCAGCCCCTTCCCTGGCCGTGGCCGCTGGGCCTCGGGCCCTGCCCGGCCTTCCCACGGCCCCTTACCCCAGTAGCGGGCCTGGTCGAGGCCCACTCCCTATGGCTACTGGACCAAGACTGTGGGTCGGTGCCACCTAACGGTGGCCCTGTGGAAGCAGATTTGCAGGCCCCCAGCCCGCTTGTCTTGGTGAGGATTTGGACCACCTCTGAGCTCTGGACTCCCCACTTCAGCACCAGGAGACCCTGGGCCTATGAGAGAAGTGTTAGATAAAATTACACTCCAGGAGGAGCCATGTGGATACATGGCTAGAGGGCCTGTCTGCCCCTGGACACCTTTTGGACCAGGGCCTGTGTGGAGCTACCACAGTGGGAGGTAGAGGGGAAGGAAGGAGACTGGGCACCTGCCTGGTTTTGGAGGAGGGGTCAGGCCTTACCAATGCTGAAGGGCCTAAGAAGGGGAAGTGGGCGCCCAGAGATTTGCTGGGGAGGGGACTTATACCCCTGGAGTTTGAGTGGGTAAGGAGAGTCTCGCACCAATCACCCCAGAAGGAGAGAAGGCCTGGCTATTGAAGCCTCAAGGAGCTGTTGCCCAGTGGCCACTCCTCCAGCCCCTCCCTGTCTCTGCACAGAAAGCCTCCCCTCTACAGAGAGAGCAGATGGTGGATGCCACCTCACTTGCCCCCTCCATCAGGCCCCTCCCCACACCCAATGCCTCCCAGGGCCCAGTGACCAGAGTCAGTTCAGGCCTTTCTGATGCCAAGCAGGGCATAGGAACCCTTTTTCCACCCAACTACTTTGAGGGCAGCTGGATAGCAGCCTGGGCACAGAAGGCCTGGGCTGGGCTGGACCTGAGAGGTTTGGGGTCTCACAGGCCAGGGCAGAGACCTGATAAGAGACCCATTGGCTCAGCAGGAGGTGGCCACAGGGGTGGACTACAGCTGTTTGGAGAGGAGGGAAAGTCAAGCCCCAGTCATAAACATGGGCAGTGCAGGGCAGGCTGTTCAGGTCCCAGGTGACCCCAGGTCACAGCTGCCCCAGTGCCTGCCCCCTTCACTACCTGGCTCCCCCCACCTTAACCACCCCTCACTTTGGGCCAGGTGTAACAGTGGGGAAGTTCATGGGACAGGCACCACCCTCCAGTTCATGCCCACTTCCAGACCACTTGAGCAAGTCCTATTTTCTACTGATGAGAAGGAAACAAGTGGCCCTGGGGTGGGTGGAACCTGGGGCCCTCAAGATAGCTGGGCCCAGACCCAGGAAGGCCTGCACTACTGAAATCCAGGGAGACATCTCACCTCAATGTCGGGGAAGGGGCTCCTTGGCTGGCACTGTGCCGCTTCCTGAAGCCCCGTCTCATCTCACATGGTCACTGCTGTGTCTCAGAGGCTGGCATGAGGGAGAAGTGGAGGTGTCAGTGAGGAAGGTCTGTGAGGTCAGTGGGTGGCTCAGAACCTTCCCCACAAGTGGACTGGAGGAGCTACAACCAGACCAGCTTCAAAAGGTAGGCTCAGGCCACCTTCGCCCACTTAGCAAGAAAGTCGGAGAGAGATCGAGGCAGCTGCCCAAAGCAGCAGGCACTAGATGCCCCAGGACTGGGTTCTGGAGGGCTTAGGCCCTTCAGAGCAGAGGAGCTGAGATGAAGCCTGGAATCCATTGTCTACTCTCCAAGGTATCCAGTCCTACATGGCTGATCTGCCCCCTGAGTTTGGCCAAAAGACTGCTGGAGCATGAACTTAGGTCTCTCTTGAGGCCATGTGCTCCCTTCCCAGAGCTCCCTTCCCAGTGCATGGGTGGAGCAGTCTGCACCCCAGAAGCATTTCTGAGCTGAGGGAAGGAGGGGAGTGCTACTGCTAGGACATGTGCAAAGTGGCAGGAATGTGAATGTGCCTGAGTCACGGGGCTTGTCATAGAGTGTGTCAGCCCGCGCCATGTCCCCAATCCCAAGCTGCCCTGGTTGTCACCTAAACACCTTGGGCTGCCACCACAAGTTGATCTATGTGAGTTTTTCTGGCTACCCTTGTTCTGCCCAGCTTCTTGGCCCTCAGCAGGCAGGGAGAATTGGTCAGTGCAGGTTTTACTGGGTGCAGGCCTCCCAGCATCCAGGGCAGGCTGTGTCAGATGGGGACATCAGAGATGGGGGGAGAGACCTCCAAGGTAGGGACCATGAGGGGCAGAGGTTTTCCTGGGAATGAGCAGTCCAAAAGAAGTGTCCCAGTAGTGGACGTGCAGCTTGCAGCCTCTGGAAGGAGAGCAGGGGTGAAAAGTACAATTGTGGCAGAGACCACCAGCCCAGGGTTCCAGGCTAGGAAGGCACAGGGAATGGAAGAAGCAGAACAGGACAGAACAGGACCAGAGGCAGGCCAGCTGGGGACTCTGGGTTACTATCGGGACCAATGTGCCTGGCCTGGGCTTTGAGAGTCAGACAGTTGGGGGTCCTGGGGTCAAATCCCAGTTTTGTGTGACTTCTAAAATTTCACTCTCAGCCCTACTTTCCTCACTATGGTCAGGTAGTGTATGAAGGGCTCAGACCAGCAGTGAGAAGTGTGGTGCTGGGAAGGACAAGACCCCCCGCTTCCCTCCCTCTGGTAGTGCCTGTCCCCTTCCCTTCAGGTTTGGCCAGATTATGGGGTACAGGCAGCCAGCTTCCTTAACCCTGCAGCTCCCAAGGGGAGTCTCAACCAAAAAGGAGACATGAGCTGTCCTCTGCCCAAGGATCTGAATAACTACAAGGACCATGCCAAGCCCCAGGGTCTTGGAGGTCTTCTCAGAGACTCTGGCACCAACCCAACTCCAGTGGCCTTCCTGTAGACACTAGCCTCTGTCACAACCAGGATTATTGAATTGAGCTGCAGTTTTCCCACTGACAGCCCTTATTATAATCTGACCTGTCCTATCAGGACTGATGGGCCTCAGGCATGACTCTGCTAACTGGACTGCCATTCCCCATTCATTTATTCATTCAGTTCTGGTAGCACTGAGAGGTCCCTACACCATAGTGCCAGATGTCCTCAAGGAGCCCCCATCAAAGGGAAGAGTCTGACAGGTAGACAGTGATGGTAACCCAACTGATGAATGACTGAGACCCTGGAGTTGCTTTCTCAGTGCTGGGGGCTCCACAGGGGGAGGCAGCGGTGGCACTCATACCAAAGGATGGAGGAGAAGGAGCTTGGAGGGTTAAGAAGCAGGGAGGCCTTCTGAGCAAGCAGGGAGGCCAGTATGTGCCCAGGCAGAGATGGGGAGGAGAGGAGGAATGCAGGAAAGGAGTCAACCGGCCGGGGGCGCGGGGTGAAGGACCAGAGATGAGGCTGTAAGGTGGACTTGCTGGGTCCCAGGACCTAGTGATGACCTAAAGAAGAATCAGTTTCTTATGAAGCCCTAGCACGGCCATCTGCAGACTGTCGCCTGGAAGTCACCAAGTTCTGGAGTCCTCCACAACCCTACCATGCTCCCTAGTTCTACTCTGGCACCCATGCTTCACAGTGAGTCTGCTGGGGAAACAAAGGCTCTTCCAAGTGGAACCCTGATCCAGCTCTGCTCTGGGTGATGGGGACAAGACAAAGTAGTGACCACCATCTCCCTCTTTCCCCTGGGGTGAGCTCAGGAGCCTCAAATCCCTGCAGCCTATCCCGGGAGGGGACCTCCCCAGAATTCCACTTCACACTGAGGAACAACCCACCAGGGCTGAGGCTGACAAGAATGCAAGTGTGGCCATCTTTTTTAAAAGCCTCTTTTCCCATAATTAGCTCCTAATGTTTACCCTTAAAGGGGGAGGCGGCCCCCAGTAGACTGGCAGCTGCCCCTATCCCCTCCTGGCAGGAAACTCCAAGCCCTACTGGGTACAGTGGGGCAGTCATCAATTTCAGGAAGGTGGGGACTGTACAACCCATCTGGCTTGGTGGGTGGGGTGAGGGCCAGGCAGAGGGGTCCTTGTCTCAGCTTCCCAGGGACCTCTTGCCTAACTGGCAGGAAGACCCATCTAACCATGAGCTCACCTTTCTCCCAAAGCCCCGACCTCTTGGTCAAGGTGTGACTGTTTCCAGTTTTGAGCTACAGAGTGGGAAATTCTCAGACTGGGTCAATGAGGCTGGAGTATGAGGAGGAGCTGGAGTGCAGCGGGACCATGAACAAGGTTGGGGAACAGTAGGGCTACTAGTAAGGGTGATAGCTCCAATCCAGAAGTGGGGGGTAGAGGGTGGGGAGAGCTGACTGACAGGCAGGGACATGTGGCTATGGCTAGGGACAAGGGTGTGGGATGAGGGACAGCCAGGCCTCTGACACTGTCCAGGCTGCTGAGGGTCATCCTTGTTCTGCCCCCTCCTGTGGGCTTTCTCCCAGGAGCTGGCTTGTTTTCACAAGCTTGACCCTGAAGCCTGGGTGGTGGGGATAAGACTGTGGGCGTGTGCAAATGTGAGCTACAGTGGGTGAAGAGAAGGAATCCTTCCAGGTGCCCGGGGCATCCACGTGCATCCCCCCAACTCAGGCGCTCCACGTGAACACCCATGGCTGGGAGCATTTTCAACCTAAATCGGCACTGCTCTTGAGTTATTTCTCCCCTGGTGCCGCCTCCGCCGCCTCTGCGGGATCTTATACGAGCGGGGCGGCTTCTCCCCTCTTCCCTGCATCCTCTCTTCCTCCAGGGCCCCTCCCTGCTAATCTGAATTTGCCAAATCCGACCCCCATTCGACACCACACCACTAGCCGCTGTCCGCGGTGGAGGCATGCCGGGCCTGGCCTCCGAGCACGCGCACAGCGACCGGGCGCGGGGACGGGGGGGGGGGGACGCTGTCCATGGTGCTGCGCTCTGGACCGGCCGCGTCTGGTCTGTAGGAAGCTGCGGAGGCCGGGTGGGCCGCGCGCCCTGAGCTATGAAATCATGGCGCCCCGCTCCCGGGACACAGAAGGTATTCAAGCTGGGGCTGCCTCTCTGTATCCATCAACCCACAGGAGGGAGTTGCCAGGACAGCCTCTCTCATGGACATAGGATTGGGGGCCAGTCATGGGCTTCATCCTGTCCCTCCATGAGGTACTGCTGGCCATGATGGTCTCCTCCTCCTGCATGACATTAAGGGATCTAGGGCGGTCTTCATATCAGGCCACCCCCACCACTGTGGGCAAACTAACTCTTGGAGCCTCAGGTTCCTAATCTGAAAATAAGGATAACAGTAGTGGCCACCCTCCCACATCCCAGGGCTGCTGTGAGGTTGAAATCCATGGTCATCCCCGTGGGCAGTTGGCAGATGCTATAGATGTCATTTGTCAGCATGTGTGAGCTCATTAGCTACCTGGTCATGAGCTGTAGTAAGAGAGCAGCCAAGGTGTGGGAGGCTCCTCTGGGGAGGGAGGGCCCAGGGTGGACTGCCAGCCTAGGGGCTCATGGCTGCCAGGGCAGGAAGGCCCTTGGGCCAAAAGCTGGGTTGGCAGCCATGAGGGCCATGTGTCCCAAGTCTGCACTCCCCTCCCCAGATGTGGAATGCTGACAAGGTTGTCCTGTTCAGGGCTTGGAAACAATGGAAGGTGTGTGGTGCTGGAAAGAGCAGGGCAAGACTGCCCTCTTACCTCCCTCCCTCTCTCTCAGTGGCTCCTGTCCCCTTCCACTCAGGTGGGCCATGGGGCTCGGAAGCAACACCCTCGTCACTTTCTAGGTGCTCATTGCAAGCCATGCACTATGCTTAGCCCTTTATACATGCTGTCCCTTAGTGAGGGGATATCATCACCTCCTAAACTTTGAAGTGAGGAAAGTGAGGTTTGGAGAAGGGAATGCCTTGCCCAGGCCAGTCAGCCAATGTGTGGCCTGTTTTGGGTCCCAGGTGTGTTACCGGGAGCCTGTGTGGGTAAGCACTGAGTGCATAGCTTTCTAGCTGTAGATTTGGTATGGGGTGGGCCAGGAGATCTCGAATGTGGAGCAATGGGTGGTACAGTGAGGGTCCCACTGTTTCTTCTCTCTAGGACTGTGTTGTGCCCAGTGCCCTTTGCCACCCATTCACAGCCTTGGTGGCCTGAGAAGGGGAGCCAGCATGGTCTCAGCCCCACCCTGGGGGAACTCCCTTCACACAGCCTTCCAACCCTCAGCTCTGCCACTGATTATGACCTCAGGCAAGCAATTCACATTGCCCCAGCCTTGGTTTCCTCATCTGGTCAATGGGTACAGTCACTGTACCATCATCAATGAATTAGGTGGTGGATTAAAGACGTGTCCAGGGCTCACTGTGCTGGCATCCCAGTAAGCACTGAGAAGACACCTGCACTTTCTTTAAGTAGATTCTGAGCTATGGAACCTACTGTACCACTGAGGTTCTCAGGGGCTGGTGTGTGAGTCTCAGAGCACTGGAAACACACCAGAGAGCCATGTTGGGACCACACAGTGGAAGGGCCAGAGACTGCCCCAAATCCGCTCCTCAGTTTCACAGCCTTGAGCAATGGAAACAGGCCTGGCAGGCACTGATGGTAGGCATCAGGGTAGCATAGGTGAAAGGGAATAGTCACAGGCTAGTGTCTCTCTCCACTTCTGTTTCTCATGTGTAAAATAGGAACCATAGTATCTAGGTGCTGAACATCTCTGTGAGTGGGTGCAGGTTGAGCTCAGTGCATACACTAGGTGCTCAGAGACTAGCCCTGTCCTGTTACTGCTCAGTCAGGGAGGGAGGCTTGCACTTAGATCCTTTCTGTAGGGTGGTTCTGGAAGTGCTGTGGGAGAGGACGCCCAGGGATAATAAGGGGCCCAGCTCTGCCCCACCTTCCAGGAGGGAACATGGAACTCACTCCCCATTCTGGGCCCCTGTCTGCAGAGTAAGCGAGGAAGATGTCCAGCCCTGGAATCAACGGCGACCCCAAGCCCCCATGCTTGCCTCGAAATGGTCTGGTGAAGCTGCCGGGCCAGCCCAACGGCCTGGGCACAGCCAGTATCACCAAGGGCACGCCAGCTGCCAAGAACCGCCCCTGCCAGCCGCTGCCCCCGCCCACCCTCCCACCACCCAGCCTGGCTGCCCCAATGCCTCGGGCTGCCCTGGCTGGGGGCCTGTGTCCCCAAGCAGGGCTCCCCCTTGGGGGACCAGCCTCAGCCCCAGTACCTGGACCCCCAGTGGAGCGGCCACCGCTGGCCACAGACGAAAAGATCCTCAATGGCCTCTTCTGGTACTTCTCGGCCTGCGAGAAGTGTGTGCTGGCTCAGGTGTGCAAGGCCTGGCGGCGTGTGCTCTACCAGCCCAAGTTCTGGGTGGGCCTCACACCTGTGCTGCATGCCAAGGAGCTCTACAATGTGCTGCCTGGTGGTGAGAAGGAGTTCGTGAACCTGCAGGGCTTTGCTGCACGTGGCTTTGAGGGTTTCTGCTTGGTTGGCGTTTCCGATCTGGACATCTGTGAGTTCATCGACAACTATGCCCTCTCCAAGAAGGGTGTCAAGGCTATGAGCCTCAAGCGCTCTACCATCACTGACGCTGGCCTGGAGGTGTGTCCCACCACTAGCTCAGAAGGGACAGGGATGGGGGGCAGGGCCAGTTAGCAGTAAAGATGCAGGTGTGAGGGTTGGGGGAGGTGGGGAGTGGCCCCCAGAGGAAGCTCGGGCACACAAAGGGAAATGTAGCTGAGGGCTGTGCCCATGCTCTGAGGAGGATTGTGGCTCTGGAGTGGGGAGAAGCAGAACTGGCTACATAATTTGAGCAAGCCAGTCTAAGATGAAAATGATTTAAGAATTTCAAGATAAGAACAGCCTAGCAGTTCGTTAAATGTGGGGCCTTTCTGAGCATAGGCGCTGGATGCCTAGGGTGGGGAGGATACCGGAGGAGGTGGAGGTAGTAGAGGCAAAGGTTAGAGGAGCAGCCGTGCAGCTGGCCCGTTCTCCAAGACCTGGACTCTAATCATCAAATCATTAACATCAACTGCTTCAGGCACCTGCTCTGGCCAACCTTGGGCTCCAGGTTCCCCTGTGTCCTGACTCCTTATGAGTGTAGTTGAGGTGTAACAGACACACTGTAAAGTGCACTTATCTAAGAGTATAGCTCAATGCATGTTTACACTCACCTACACTCTGGAGAACACCACTTCTTGCCCCATAGCAGGCTCCTTCTGCTCTATCTCCTACCCTGCTCACCACACCCTTCAAGGAGGGACACATTCACAGAATCAAGGTAGGCTTTCACAGTGGAGGTAGTAGAGGTGAGGTCAGGCCTCCTGACCCTGAACCTGCTGGCCTACAGGTGATGCTGGAGCAGATGCAGGGCGTGGTGCGCCTCGAGCTGTCAGGCTGCAATGACTTCACTGAGGCGGGGCTGTGGTCCAGCCTGAGTGCACGCATCACCTCGCTGAGTGTGAGTGACTGCATCAACGTGGCCGACGACGCCATTGCAGCCATATCACAGCTGCTGCCCAACCTGGCGGAGCTGAGCTTGCAGGCCTACCATGTGACGGACACGGCGCTAGCCTACTTCACGGCGCGACAGGGCCATAGCACGCACACCCTGCGCCTGCTGTCCTGCTGGGAGATCACCAACCACGGCGTGGTCAACGTGGTGCACAGCCTGCCCAACCTCACTGTACTTAGCCTTTCCGGCTGCTCTAAGGTCACCGACGATGGTGTGGAGCTTGTGGCCGAGAATCTGCGCAAGCTGCGCAGCCTCGACCTCTCCTGGTGCCCGCGCATCACAGACATGGCTCTGGAGTATGTGGCCTGTGACCTGCACCGCCTGGAGGAGCTCGTGCTGGACAGGTGTGTGCATCCCTCACCCTCAAGCTGTGGAGGGTGGGACCTGAGGCTGGCTGGACCTTCTAAGCAGTGAGCCTAGGCTAGTGGACATGCCTGTAGGTAGAGTGGGTAGGGAGCGGGTTGAGGGGCAGGGCTATAGAAAAGGAGCTATTATGAGTAGGGCAGAATATGAGTTCGTGCCAGGGACACTGGGGTTGGGAGGGGAAGGAAGGGGTAGGAGCTGCGGGGCAGGGCGAGGTGTTCTGAAGGTGGGCAGCCCCCTTCTGTTGCAACTGCAGGTGTGTACGCATCACGGACACTGGCCTCAGCTATTTGTCCACCATGTCGTCCCTCCGCAGCCTCTACCTGAGATGGTGCTGCCAGGTACTGGCCCTCCACACCTCCGGAGATTGGGGAGTAGTCTGGGGAGGTGGGGGGCGCTGGGAAAGCCCCCACCCAGACAGTCCTCTGACCTGGTCGGAGCCCACTCAGATTCTTGTAAGGAAGTCTGGGATCCCTCCACACCCAGCAGCCAACCTAAGCGGAGGGCGTGGAGTTCCCAGAGCCCTCACCAGCACTCCCCACCTGCCTCCTGGCTCCGTGGGGGAACTGAGAAACCTCCGTTTTGAACCCCGCTCCCTGCCCCTCCAGCAGCTCCCGGCCTGCAGCGCAGGCCTGACCCCAGGAGTGGGGCTCCTACAGGGCGCGAGGGAAATAGTTAACTCACCCCGCCCTCCCGCCCAGGTGCAGGACTTCGGGCTGAAGCACCTCCTGGCCATGAGGAGTTTGCGTCTCCTGTCTCTGGCAGGTGAGAACCCCCTGGCGCGCCCTGGACAGTGACCACACCCACACACCTAGTGGTTCTGGGAGCGCCAATCCTGCGGAGTCCCTTGTGCGGAGTCACACCTGGGGCTGACTCACTATCCCATGTCCAGGTCAGGAGGGAAAGGCCGGGTAGATTCTAGCCTCCACCCTCGGGGCCCCTCCACCCCTCATCGAGCCGTGGGGCCGCGCCCACTCAGTCACTTCTCTTCTCACCCCCACCCCCGCAGGCTGCCCGCTGCTGACCACCACCGGGCTGTCAGGCCTGGTGCAGCTTCAGGAACTGGAGGAGCTGGAACTGACCAACTGCCCCGGGGCCACCCCTGAGCTCTTCAAGTACTTCTCGCAGCACCTGCCCCGCTGCCTCGTCATCGAGTAGCGCGGAGCTTCCTCGCCCCCGTCGCAGGAACCCGCCACGTTCTGGGCGGAGACGCGGGGGCGCCGCTGAGCCCCATCTCCTTGCCATGCCCTCAGGGGAGCCCCCACACCCAGCGCGGGAGCGGGGACAAACCAAGGAGAAGCTCCGCCCCGCTCCCCTCGGCCCCTCCGCTCCTCTCCTCGCCCCGCCGGGGCAGGAAGGAGCGGCGGGCGGGGCCAGCCCCACGCACGCACGCACGCACACTCGGGGATTTGTGCATGCCCCTCGTGCCCGCCCTGCACGCCCACCCTCCACCACGCCGCAGCCGCCTCCATCATTCGCCCGCCCGCTGGGGGTGGGGGGCCAGGCCCGATTCTGGGCGGGGTGGCATTTTAAGCTCGCCAGAGGGCCGCCCTTACCGCCTTCCCCGCCACACCTTACTGCCTCTCATCTGTCCCCCTATCCCGGGCAGGGCCCAAGGGGATTGAGGGGGGCTGGGTCCCCCAGGACACAGTGGCCCGGAAGAGCCCCATGGGTTGCCCACATCTTCCACCGCATCGCGCCTGGATTCCTCTGAGGGTTACGAAGGGAAACAGGCCACCGCCAAAGCCATGGCCCGCTGAGGAGCCCAAGTCCCACTTCCCCTTCCCCCCACCTCATGCCAGCTTGACCCAAGCAACAGCGACCTCCCCTCTTGCCACTGTGTGAAGCAGTCCTGCTCGCCCCACCCCCACCCGCAGGCCTACCAGTCTTTGGGACCCTGGCCAGGCTGGGGCAGAACCGGGTTGGCAAAGAGGCAGAGTGGATGACAATGACCTTGGTATAATCAAAATTAGCCCAGCCAGCAACAGTCCACCTCAACCCAGAGGTGGTACAGATAACTTGAGAGACCCCAAACTGCAGCAACCCTCAGGGCCTGCAGGCCTTGGGAGCAGTCCTGTGTGGACCATACACTGCAACCCCTGTGGCCAGCTGGGCCCAGGCCCCTCAATGCCAACCGCACTTCACCCTGGGCAGGTTACTGTCAGGTGGAAGGCGGAAAAGTGGACCCCAGCCAACGCTCAGGGTCAGCGCCAGCCAGCGACTGCTATCTTCCAGTGGCCCACACATCCTCAGCACCCAGAGGAGGAAGGGCTCCTTTCTTAGCTGCACCCCGACCCAAGCTTCCCAAACCTCTGCTTGCCCACATGGGCTCTGACTGTGTTCTGTCTGATCCCAAGACATTTGGAAGTCCTAGGGGATGCTGGCACATCTTGGCAATTGCTGAGGAGGGGGCTGGGACCCCTTTCCATTCCAACCTTGAACCCCAGGAGATAGAACACCCACACCTAATCTTGGGACACCCTTGCCCCCATCTGGTTGGAAGAGAGTAACCAGGTTCCAGAGAGTGAGAGAGAAAGAGTGAGAGAGAAAGAGCGAGTAAAGAGATGCTACTGAAGCAGAGAATCAGTTCAACAGCCCAAAGATCTCTCTGCCCCTGGAGTGCCAGCAGGAGGCTCCTGGGTTGAGGTGGTCAGGAGCCAGTTTCTTCAGCCCTTCCTCCCCACAGTTCCCTAGTGGGGAGGTAGCAGCTGTTCATTTGTCCAAAGTATTAATGCAACTGAAGCTGTGATATTTCCAACGACTTTAGGAGGAAAATTTAAGGGGAGAGAGGAAAACAAAACCAACCAACCCCTAAAACCATTTTCTTATTGTACATAACGACCTCATTCTCCTGTATATGCGGAAGATATAACCTTATATTTGGTAAGTGTTTCTTGTGCTATTTTATCACGTGACCTGTTTATAAAAATATATATTAAAAAAAAAGTTGTAAAAACACATGTCTGAGGTGTTTTTAGATCATCAGACCATGGCAGGGGGAAAGTGCGTCTGCCCTGAGGGACTCAAGTTTCTGTATTGTGCACCTCTCAACTCATCAAACTTGGTTCTTTCAACAAAAATGTAGGGGACAGCTGCCACTGTGCCAGACTGGAAACCCAGCAGTAACAGAGAAGTTCCTTAAGCTCATTGCTTAAGTGGAGAGAGAGACAGACACTAAAGTCATTACATATAATAGTCCCTCCAAAATATTTAGGATCTAGCCCATCCTTCCAGAAGGGCAAAAATGAGCCCTATTACATGCACAGTGTAACTGAGGTTAAGAGAGGAGCAAGGATGTCCCAAAAGATCACACAGTGCTGCAAAGACAAACCAGAACTCACACCCAGGAGTGAAAGGGAGGCTCAGAGAGGGTGACTGAATGGGGTTGTGTGAACAAGTTGTCAAGCACTGGAGTTTGTGGAGAGCAAGAAAGACGTGATCCTTGTCTGGTGGAGTTCACACTCGTGTGCGACGACCAGTAAACAAAGGAAAGGGTTGTGACAAGCGCTGTGAAGGTGATAGTGACTGGGGAGGCTACATTAGATGCAGTGGCCAGAGAAAGCCTCTGAGAGTGGGACACTTAAGCTGAACCCTCAAGGGTGAGGAGGCACTTTCTGGAGAGGAAAGAGACTAGCACCGGTGATGGCGGCGAAGAAGTAAGGAATTTGACTGGCTGGAAGCTGCTGTGGCTGGAGGTACGCCGGGAGAGGCAAAGGCCAGGAGTTTGGGATTTACCCACAGCGTGGTGGGGAGCTACGGGGCGCCTTAGTCCGAAGAGTGGTACCTGGCTGCTGTACGGGCTTCAAATGACGGAGAACGAGGGACAAGGGGAAAGCCGTTAGGAAAACCTGCTCCTGGGGTCCAAGGGAGGAGAATGAGGGAGGTGGAGACGATTGCAGGGATTCGGGAATCGTTTAGGGATGTATGGACTTGCTGATGGACCCTGGGGTAAAGATAAGCACTGGTATTAAAATACTGCGAGGAAAAAAAAAAAAAAAAAGCTCTGAGACGGAATCAAGGGAGCCTCTCTAACTCAATCCTGAACCAAAACTCCACTTCCACTGGTGCAGTTCCCTCATCCGGAACTTTGGTAGTGTGGGTACTCGCTTACGGCGAGGAGGGGACAAGAACACCATTTCCGGCAAGGGGCGGGAAACACAGGCTGCTTCCGGCGCGGCCGTTCCGGCCCGCCCTGGCCGGAAAAATTTACTGAATTATTCAGGTGCTCGCGGAGGTAGTGGATTCTTCGGTTCTTCTGGCTCTGTTGCCGCTGCCTCCGTTCCTCCACGCCACCGCAACCTCTGCGCTGCCGGCGTGTCCTGCCTCCCGTCCAGCCCCTCAGGCTCTGTTAACAGCTCGGTCCTTGAAGTTCCTCTGTGTCCCTCTAGCTCTTCTGGCCCATCCCCGGAGGCCCCGGAACCAACTATGTGGATGGTGGTAACCGTCTCTCTTCCCTGACGAGATTGACTGACCAGTGAAGGTCTAGTGACCGCCCAGATCTGACTGGGGGAATGGAAAGGTGGCCTGGGTTGGGACTGACCAGGTAGGGTCTCCCCCAGAAGTCAGACATGGATCTGACTGACCAACCTCAGGGTGGCTACGGCACCTTCTGACCACCCAGCCAGACTTGACTAACGGTGGACTGCCCTGGACGGACTCACCAAGACTAACCCAGGCTTAACCAGTTTTGGGATATCCAACCAGGGAGTAGGGTCTGAACTGACAGCCCCCTTCACCAGCTTACCAGGCCAGCCAGCTTCACTGACCTCCTGTCCCCACCACTTGTGCAGCCATGGAGAAGATGTCTCGCGTGACCACAGCCCTGAGTGGCAGTGCATTGACAGGCCACACCATGCACTGCCACCTGGACGCACCAGCCAATGCCATTAGTGTGTGCCGAGATGCTGCCCAGGTGGTGGTGGCAGGCCGCAGTATTTTCAAGATCTATGCCATCGAGGAGGAGCAGTTTGTAGAGAAGCTGAACCTGCGTGTGGGCCGCAAGCCCTCGCTCAACCTGAGCTGTGCTGATGTTGTCTGGCACCAGATGGATGAGAACCTGTTGGCCACAGCAGCCACCAATGGTGTAGTGGTTACATGGAACCTGGGCCGGCCATCCCGCAATAAGCAGGACCAGCTGTTCACAGAACATAAACGCACCGTGAACAAAGTATGCTTCCACCCCTCTGAGGCCCATGTGCTGCTCAGTGGCTCCCAGGATGGCTTCATGAAGTGCTTCGACCTCCGCAAGAAAGACTCTGTCAGCACCTTCTCGGGTGAGCCCCTCAGAGGCAGGTTGGGCAGGTGTATATCTTTGCAGGCTGCTGGCCTGTCCAGGCAGGTTAAGAAGTGCTTCGTGCATTAGAGGCCCTCAGAAATACTCCCAGAGGGCTTCCTGGAGGAGGGGCCAGCTGAGCCAGTGCTGGAAGAGTGGGTGGGGGTCAGCAGGGGAGGAACAGGGGCAGATCTAGTTTAGGTGTGAGAGGTACATAGAGTGTGGTTGCAGATCTGATGCACCTGTGGGGCCAGCAGGAGTCAAGGCTGAGTATGGGATGAGGGAAAGGGCAGAGCCTAAGCAGGCCCACAGCACACCTGTGTGGTTGAACAGAGAGTTGTTTCTCTGCCTCTTGTTCCCTTGCCTCAGAGCTCCAAGTTACCTCATTGCAGGAATTCCACCAGGACCTCCGGAGTCCTCAGTCCAGGGATGCAGAAGAAGTGGGAAGCACTCCCTGGTTACCCCCATGGTTCTTTTCCCAGCATCTCAGCTCCCTGACAGTGGCTTTGAGCCAGCTCTCCCTTGTTCACTTTAGTGAAACCAAATGAAGACAATGCAGAGCCCTCAGAGGCCTTAGAGAATTGGGGGGCCTCCTAAGACAGACTCTGAGCTACCTGTGCTGGGGGAAAGCTGGACACTACTCTCAAAGGCTCGTGGTGTGGTCGTTTATGGGGGTAGACATGGACCCAAGGCCTCCAGTCCTCTGGGACTGACCCAGAGCTCCAGCTCAAGGTGAAGGGGCTGGGCGGAGGCTGTGGGATCCTCATCCGCGCCTTTTTAAGGGGCCTCAAGACTCCTAAGGAAGTGTGGACAGGCAGCCCAGTAAAACATTCATCCAATGTTCTGACACTCAGTCCTGAAGCTTGGCCACAGCTTTGTGCAAGGACTGACATCACACAAAGAATCCAGGGAAAATTGAGGTCCAGGAGTTCATGTCGGAAACCATGCACTGCCTGATGTCCTGCTTCCTGGCCCAGGCTGTTCCTTGCCCTATTTGCCCTAGGCAGTCCTTGAATGGGGGTTCCACAGCCACTCTGAGGGCTCCATTCTTGGCCAGTCTTCCTCCTGGAGCCCTCTCTGGGCTGCCCTCATCTCTCTCCATCGACATCCTGTCCACAGGCCAGTCTGAGAGTGTGCGGGACGTCCAGTTCAGCATCCGGGACTACTTCACCTTTGCTTCCACCTTTGAAAATGGCAATGTGCAGCTCTGGGATATTCGGCGGCCTGACCGCTGTGAGAGGATGTTCACAGCCCACAATGGGCCTGTCTTCTGCTGTGACTGGCACCCTGAGGACAGGTATGGGGTGGGGTGGGTGCAGGGGCAGCTGGGAGGGTTGGGTGGGGCTCACGGGCTCTCTCACTGCCTCAAGTCTTGTGAGATAGAGAGTGGAGAGCCCTCCCACCTCAGGAGAGGAAACTGAAGACTTCATGGGCCTTCCATAGGGGCTGGCTGGCCACAGGTGGGCGTGACAAGATGGTGAAGGTCTGGGACATGACCACACACCGTGCCAAGGAGGTGCACTGCGTACAAACCATTGCCTCAGTGGCCAGAGTCAAGTGGCGGCCTGAGTGTCGCCACCACCTGGCCACATGTTCCATGATGGTGGACCACAACATCTACGTGTGGGATGTGCGCAGGCCCTTTGTGCCTGCAGCCATGTTTGAGGAGCATCGTGACGTCACAACGGGCATTGCCTGGCGCCATCCACACGACCCTTCCTTCCTCCTCTCTGGCTCAAAAGACAGCACGCTGTGTCAGCACTTGTTCCGTGATGCCAGCCAACCCGTTGAGCGTGCCAACCCCGAGGGCCTTTGCTATGGCCTCTTTGGGGACCTGGCCTTTGCCGCCAAGGAGAGCCTAGTGGCCACCGAGTCAGGGCGCAAGCCCTATGGTGGTGATCGACGGCACCCCATCTTTTTCAAGCGCAAGCTGGACCCTGCTGAGCCCTTTGCAGGGCTTGCCTCCAGTGCCCTCAGCGTCTTTGAGATGGAGCCTGGTAGTGGCAGCATGAGCTGGTTTGTGGACACAGCTGAACGTTATGCCCTAGCTGGCCGGCCACTGGCTGAACTCTGTGACCACAATGCAAAAGTGGCTCGGGAGCTTGGCCGAAACCAGGTAGGTGTAGTTAGGCTGAGGGGAACCCAGGCGGGGCCATGACCTTGGGGCAAGGTCAGGAGCTCCTCCAACTGCTGCACCCAGACCCTGCCCTGAGTTGAGTGCTCAGCTCCACCACTGCCAACGCCAACCCTCACCTGCTCCAATAACTGAGCATGCCCAGGGCCTCAGAGCAGGGCAAATACCAATGCCATCTGGGGGTGCAGGTCTGGGGCATCGCGGTGCTTAAGCCCCCTTTTCAGGTTCATTCTTGCTTTCAGACTTCTTCAGGCATTCAGTCCTGCAGAAGTCCACACTGCCTCTCTCATTACCTCTCTGGGACCCCAGGCTCATTTGTACATTGGCCGCCTCCTACATCTGCTTCCTTCTGTGCCCTGCAGTATGGAGGCTGGGATTTTTATCTTTTCCATGGGCCTTGGTTTCCCTACCTGGGATGGGCCAGGACATTGGATCCCTGGGGCAGCTGGACTCTGAGGGTTTGTGGTTCCATCCAGGCAAAGGGGGTACCTGCATGGGGCACCAGGGACCCAGGACCCTGGTGAGTGACCAGTGCCCACCCCTAGGTGGCACAGACGTGGACTATGCTTCGGATTATCTACTGCAGCCCTGGCCTGGTGCCCACCACCAACCTCAACCACAGCGTAGGCAAGGGTAGCTCCTGTGGCCTGCCCCTTATGAACAGGTAAACCCCTAGTAGCACTCCCCAGAGGGTGGGACTGCTGGAACCCACCCATCCATCGGACCTCCCTGCCCCCAGTTTCAACCTAAAGGATATGTCCCAAGGACTGGGCAGTGAGACCCGGCTGGACCGCAGCAAAGGTGACACACGGAGTGACACAGTGTTGCTTGACTCCTCAGCCACGCTCATCACCAATGAGGGTAGGTTGGAGGGCAGCACAGGGCATTGCTGGGAGTGGGTCAGTGCATCCCAGAATGAGCATCCAGTGTAAATCTTCCTCCCTCATGGGCAGACAACGAGGAGACTGAGGGCAGCGATGTGCCTGCCGACTACCTGCTGGGTGATGTAGATGGTGAGGAAGACGAGTTGTACCTTCTGGATCCAGAACATGCGCACAGTGAGTGAAGGGTAGGAGGGGCAGAGCTGGGAAGTGGGGTGAAAGGCTCAGACCCTGCCTCCCCCACCCCTGCCTTGCAGCTGAGGAGCCTGAGTATGTGCTGCCCCAGGAGGCTTTCCCACTGCGCCACGAGATTGTGGACACACCACCAGGCCCTGAGCACCTGCAGGACAAGGCCGATTCACCCCATGTGAGTGGCAGTGAGGCAGATGCAGCTTCTCTGGCGCCAATGGACTCCTTCTCGCTCATCTGTGTCTCACACGCACTCTACGATAGCCGCCTGCCGCCTGACTTCTTCAGCGCTCTGGTGTGTGACATGCTGCGCTTCTATGCTGAACAGGGTGATGTGCAGATGGCTGTGTCTGTGCTCATCGTGCTGGGTGAACGCGTACGGAAGGACATTGACGAGCAAACCCAGGTGGGTGACCAGGCCTGGGGGCAGGCATCCCTGTACACCCCACTTGCACCTACACCCAGCATGCTGGGGTGAAACCCCTCAATGTGCCCATGACCCGGACCTTCTGCCTTTCTCCTTTTCTCTCTGCACCACCAGGAGCACTGGTACACATCCTACATTGACCTGCTGCAGCGCTTCTGCCTCTGGAATGTGTCCAACCAGGTGGTCAAGCTCAGCACCAGTCGTTCCATCAGCTGCCTCAACCAGGCCTCCACCACCTTGCATGTCAACTGTAGCCACTGTAAGCGGCCCATGAGCAGCCGTGGCTGGGTCTGTGACAGATGCCACCGCTGCGCCAGCATGTGTGCAGTCTGCCACCACGTGGTCAAAGGTCTGTTCGTGTGGTGCCAGGGCTGCAGTCACGGGGGCCACCTGCAGCACATCATGAAGTGGCTGGAAGGCAGCTCCCACTGCCCCGCGGGCTGTGGCCACCTCTGCGAGTACTCCTGATTGGCCTGCCCAACCCCGGGGCAGGAGGGGGCCGGGGCTTGTGAACCAAATAAAGGAAGCGGGAGCCACAGTCTGAGGCTGCCTGTCACCCAGTCGGTTGCGCTGTTGGTTGTCCTGTCCTTGCGCGGGAGGCAATGTAGCGGTTGGAGCTGCCAGAAGTTGCTAGGAGCTCTCCACAGCCTTAGTTCTACTTTCCGGAAATGCCGCCCCTTTCGGGGCGGGCTAAAGGAGGTCGCTTCCGGGAGCCGTGCCGACACCCCGGGTATTGCCACGACGACAGAGCTCCGGGTTTGCCTCGCGGCGGCTGGTTCACGACACCGAGGATGCGGCTACTCCTGTTGTTCGTGATCTGGACGCTGGCGGATCCGGCTCGGCTCGGCTCGGCTCCGACTCGGAGGGTGATGGAGGGTGGTGAGCGGCGCCGGGTGGGCGGGGTGGGAGCGCGCTACGGGGCGGCCCAGAGCGTTGACCCGCTGTGCCTGCAGGCAGCAGCGCGGGCCCCGGGAGCCAACGGCGGTGCCGGAGGAGGAGCGCTGCACTGTGGGACGCCTGGCAAACCTCAGCTACGTCGAGTTTATTCAGTAGTACGTGCGTCCTCCCGTACTGGCCACATTCCCCACGCCCGAAAACCTGTGCAGGAGCTTCGTCACCCTGGATCGGTGATGTCGCGCCCTTGTTTGACGGCCGTGTGCCCGGACTCCCAAGGCCGCCTCCCCAAAACCTCGAGCGAACTCGTGTGGGCGGGGTCGGGCTCAAGCCAGACCCGACTGGGGTTTTGCCTTTCCTTCCAGTTTTGCCTTCTCCAGACCCGTCATCCTGCAGGGGCTCACAGACAACTCGGTGAGTACTTGTGCTCCTCCTGACAGTCTTTTGCCTGTGATGGGCCGGGCCCTTAAGTCCTTTCCCCACCCCCGCAGAGATTCCGAGCACTCTGCTCCTGCGAAAGGTTGCTGGCCTCGTTTGGGAACAAGGTGGTGCAGCTGAGTACTGCCAACACCTACTCCTACCAGAAAGGTGAGCTGCCCCTCCTTGTAGCCCAGCCTGCTTGCTGGCATCCTGAGCAGCACCAGCCAGTCCTGACCCGGTCTTTCCTGCAGTGGATCTACCCTTCCAGGAGTATGTGGAGCAGTTGCTGCACCCCCAGAATCCCAAATCCCTGGGTAAGGGTGAGCCAGACTTGGGCAGCAGTGGGGTCAGGAGGAGGCACTTGGCACTGCCCAGGTGCCAGGATCCCTGTACCCTCCTGTGTTCTCTGCTGGCAGACACCCTGTACTTCTTTGAGGACAACTTCACTGAATGGGCATTGCTTTTTCAGCACTACTCCCCACCCACAGTCTGCTGGGTACCACTCCTGCTTACTGCTTTGGGATTGCAGGTGGGTGCCCTGCAAGATCAGTTTGCGGGGTGGGGGAGTGCAGATTGGGTTTGATCACCAGCTACTCGTTATTGACTCCACAGGAATGGCTCTGGTGTACCCTTCCAATGGCACGGGCCTGGGTTCTCAGAAGTGATCTATGGCCGCAAGGTCAGCAGAGGGTGGTGGCTGAGACTTGGGGCTCATTGACCATAACAAAGATTGACCTTGCTGCTTCTGCTCCCAGCGCTGGTTCCTGTACCCCCCTGAGTAGACACCCGAGTTTCACCCCAACAAGACCACACTGTCCTGACTCCAGGACACACACCCAACCCTGACACCATCTGCACGGCCCCTGGAGTGTACCATCCAGGCTGGTGAGGTCAGTAGTTGGTAGGAAAGGGCTGGGCTGGGCTGGGCTGGGCTAAGGGCCCCAACTAAACCCTGTGCCCTACCCCATTCAGGTGCTGTATTTTCCTGACCGATGGTGGCATGCCACACTCAACCTTGACACCAGTGTTTCATCTCTGCCTTCCTTAGCTAGCCAGAGCAGGCAGCTGGCGAGCTCCGTCGCACACCAGCACACACCCCTACAACTGCTCACAGGTTTTATTACAGGGACAATGGTGGCAGAAGCGGCCTCAGCCCAACCCACCCTAGCCTGCTGTTTCTGGCTCAGAAGAGGGACAAGGGAGGCTCATGGCCTAACAGCAGAACTGATGGGGAGGATGGGGTAGGGACACCAGAGCAGGGATACAGGGACACAAACTATGTACAGGGACTGAAGGATAAGGCCCCAAGGCCCAGGACCTCCTGGACCAGGGTTCCAGGCTAGGTGGGGTGAGTAGCCCTCCCGCTCTCCCTGCCTCAGTAGTCCTCCACCCAGCCGTTCTCAGAGATGAACGCATCGATGACCTCTTTCATGGCCAGGTTGGGAATGAGCTGTTCCTGGGTCAGGGGGCTCCGGGTCACAGGATCAAAATGGCCCACGCGCTGCAGTGACAACAGGGTCAGAAGGTACTTAGTGGGCCTAAGCCCTGCCCCCAGCACCTGTGAGCCCTCACCTGCAGGTGCTCCTCGATGTCCTTTCGGTCATAGGTGATGCCACTAGGTGTAATGCACGGCTCCCGCATTAGCTCGAAGCTGATCTTACCACACAAATAGTCGGGGATGTCTCGCTTCTGCATCATACCGGGTCAAGTCAGGTACCAGGAGGGGACACTGCTCCAATTCCTGCTACCCACAGGCCCCAGAAAACAGGACAACTCACCTTTCTCTTCTCATCCACTTGGGAAAAGAGCTCATCCATATCTGCTAAGTATTTGTCCTGCAAAAAACCGAGCATCCACACATGGGCCAGATACTCCCTCTCCCTTCCCCAGACACACACACAAACCCAATAGCCAGGGGCACCCTCAAGTCACATGCACACAAACACACACAGACCCACATGTGGGCCAGGGCACCCTCACGTGCTTGGCCTCGATGCAGGCCTGCTGGGCCCGGATGTGGCCATCGTCCTCATCACCCTCATGGTTCCGCTGACACTCTTCCAGCTCCCTGGGATTTAACCAAGGAGCTGGTCAGAGACAGGTTTGGTCAGGAAAGGTCAGACTCCACCCCAACCTCAGGCTTGTTCAGGCCTTGTCCCCTTCTTTCTGTTCATCAGTGTTGGCTTTCATTAAATATTTGTGTTTGGGACTCAAAGTGCTGCCTTGGGCGGGGGGGGGTCTTGGGGCCTGCCACCACAGCCCACCTCTCACGCTCTGCCACAATGAGTCGTGTGAGGTAGGAGTGCAGCTCATTCTCTTGGTGGATGCGCCGCTCCTCGATGCTATTCCAGCGCTTCTTCTTGGCGATGCGCAGAGCACTGGGGATGTCGTCCCCAAAGTTGAGCCGCTGCTCCTTAGCCAGATTGTAGGCTGAAGAAACAGAGGCTTCAGGTCCTCCTCCGATCAGTCCACCAACCCGGCCCCAGGCACCCTCATAACCAGCAACCCTGTAAGCCTACCTCGCTGGAGGTTGGCGATGGCCTCATCATAGCTCTCCATCTCCAGCTGGCATTGTCCCAGGAAGAAGTGTGCCTTCACAGACTGCCCATCCAGCTCCAGGGCGCGCCGGCAATCAGCCAGGGCCTGTTCATGCTGCTGCATCTTCAGGTAGCACAGTGCCCGGTTGGTGTAATACACCGCCACCAGGGGATTCCGGGTCTAGGGACCAGGGCCCACCAGTCAGCAGGAGGGAGTGAGCTTAGCCAGTCCCTGTCCCAAGCCCTGTCCTGGCTTGAGGCCCACGGTTGGAATCAAGACACTAGGTTTCTCAGCATCAAAGCTCCTAGGCCCTGAGGATGGGTGGAGGATGTGTCCTGGCCCTGAAGTCTGTCTGAACCCACCCTCCTGACTCGAGTAGATTTTGTAAAGGTAAGTTTCCCAGACCTGTGGAGATCCTGGCCCCAGGCCCTGCCGGCCTCAAACGCCCTGAAGCTCCCACCCACCACAGCTCTCCGGCAAAGGGCTCGAGAGCTGGGGCCTCGGCCCTTTTGGAACGAGATCATCGTTGAGTTCTCAGAGCCCAAACGCCTCTCCCCTGAAAGGCCAAGACCCTCCGAAGATCCTGCGGGGAAAACAGGGCAGGCCCCGCCCCCTCCCCTGGCCCGGACTCTGGTCCCCTCCCTCGGCTTGGGCACACTCACGATGGCGCGGCCGTAGCAGGCCGCCGCCTCCGGGTACTTGCGGCCCACGAAGAGCCGGTTGCCCTGCTCCTTCAGCTCCTGCGCGCTCGGGCTCTTCTCGGGGCTCCCACCGGCGGCGCCCAGCCGCGCGCTGCTCTCCTTCTCCTCCTTGCCTTTCATGGCGCCGCGCGGCACGGCCTGGGCTCCGTTCCCAGGCTCCGCGCCCGGCCCACCCTGTGCCCGCAGCCCGAGCCCGCAGCCCGAGCCCGCGATCCGCTCGGGCCCGGTCCAGCGATTCGCCACCGGAACTTCCGGCCCCGCGGGGAGGGGCTAGTAGGGCGAACGGAACCGTGCGGGCGGGCGGGGCTGCGCGTGCGCCAGACACTCTGTGCGGTGGGGCGGAGTGGGGCGGATTGGGGCGGATTGGGGCGGGAGGGAGTGTGTGTTCCTGGCGACGCGACCCGCGGCGTCGGCAGTCAGAAGAGCTGGGGGCTGCTCCAGGTGGCTCCGCCCCTCGCGTTCGGGGGTATTCCTTCCAGCTCTCGAGCCCTTTGGCCAAGCTCACTGCCTGCATCCTGTCCCGCCTCGCCCGAGGCCCTGCCTGTGAACATGGCGTCCGCTCGCGAGTTGTGGGGCTGTGAGGACCCGAGCCGCTGGGCCGCCATCCTGGCGCATCACGACGAGGTGGTGCGAACGCGCGCGGGCCCCCAGCGGCAACTGGAAGCCCTGGACCGATGGTAGGGCGGTGGAGGCATCGGTAGGGCGGGCGACCCCTGTTGTCCGGACTCCCCGTCACCGCCCTTCCCCAGGTATCGAGAGGATTTGCCCGCGGCCATCGAGGGCCGAGCGGAGAAGCACGTGACACGAGACGAGCTGGAGCGGCTGCTGGCCTGGAAGCTGGCGGTGAGGGGCTTCCACGTGGGGGCGGAACGTCGGCCGGCGGGCCCGCCTTCTGAGGACGGGGCTTCCTCTTGTGGGCGGCTCCTTGTGCCGTGGGGTGGAGCTCCCTCCTAGAGGCGGGTCCTCACGTCATGGGGCGGACCCTCCTGGCGAGGTCCACCACCAGTGACCATCCCATCCAATCCGACTCGGCGGCAGAGGGGCCGTTTCCGGCCGCGCCTGCAGCAGCTGGTGGCCACCAACCCCCCAGAGCTGGTGGTGAAGCGCTCCGCCGCTGCCTTCAACCTCCTGCCAGACATACAGGCAGCGGTCACAGAATTGTGCACCCTCAGGGGTGTGGGCCCCGCCACTGCCTCGGGTTAGTTGGGAGAGCTATTATACCCGCGGGGTCACGGGCGGACCTGGCCTGTTAGTGTTTTTGTCTGTGATGTGGGCCGATGGCCACGTCCATGACACGGAGGGTCACTGAGAATGGCAGTTCACACTGAGGTTGTCCTGAGACTGGTGGTGTCTGAGTGCTGGCCCTTCACTACTCTCAGCGGTCCTGGCTGTTGGAGCTCCTGAGGTGGCAGCCTTCATGTCTGATGAGGCCATGTCCTCAGTGCCCGGCCTGCCAGCCCTGCAGTACAATCTCAAGCACTACTTGCTGTACCTGCGCCAGGTGCAGGAGCGTGCCATAGCCCTGAATGGAGGTGAGGGGACTACTGGTGGGCTAGGAGGGTATCCAGAAGTTCCATCAGAGTGGAGTATGCAGAGCTGTCCTGCAGGGCAGGGTGGTCAGTGCCCTGGGCCCCAGACTCCCTCTGTGCCTCCCTAGGTAGTACCTCAGGGTTGTGGACCCCTCATCGTGTGGAGACAGCATTGTGGACCTGGGCTATGGGGCAGAAGCTATGCCCCCACCTGCTGCCCAACCTCAGCCCCAGCTCAGCCACCCCTGAGGATACCAGGCCATCCAAGAAGCGCAGGACTCAAGTCAACTGAATTTGGCTGTGGCTCAGGACCTGCTCACATGCTATGTGACTGCAGAAGCTCAATAAATGCCTGCTAAACTCACTTCTGACGATGAGGCCTACAGTTTCTCCCCAGGGGATCCCACCTCCCATATAGACACACCTCATACCAAGGACAGAGGAGCAAAGGAGAATCTAGGCTGCCCATATAGAGGAAAGAGCCCTCATAGGCCACTCAGCGAGTGAGGGGGAGGCCAGACTAGCCCCGAGAGCCCTCATACAGCCACCTGGTGCTGTGTAAAATATTTATTCATTCTCCAAAAAGGCTCAGACTGTTAGTCTTGGGGGGGAGGCTGGGACAGGGTCTTTGGGGTCACCTTTGGAACCTCCACCACCCGGCTTGGACCAGCAGTCCTAACCCCCCTTCCCCAAGGCCTAGGAGGGGGCCAGGGCTGGTATAAGGCTTAGCCTGAATTCAGTGGGCCACTGGGGCCACCTACCCTCATAGGACAAGCAGTCTCTAGAGATACATTCACAGAGGGCAGACATGCAGGCCACCCCCTGGCCCATGCGTCCCCCGGGAGTCCATCAGGGTGGCGGGGGGATGTGGGCACCCAGCAAGTCATAGGCGAAGACATTCCAGAAGATGGCGAAGAGCAAGAAGGTGCCATAGGCAAGCAGCACCACCCACCAGCCGCACTGGTCCCGCAGGCGCTCCTCGTAGCTGCGCAGGATGGTCAGGCCCATGCTGACCCCCACCACGGCACCAGCTAGGTGTGCCATGAAGCTTGGCTGTGGGCCCGAGGCAGGCAGTGGTGGGGAGAAGCGCAGCCACACAGCCCGGCCCACCTCGGAGCTCACTGCAGAGGGAGGTGGCAGGTGGAAGGCACCTGGGCCATGGGCTGAACCTCCCCACCCGGACCCCCATCCCCCTACTTACTGCACACCAGGGCCAGCACCATCCTCAGCAGCTTGTAGGGACACCTCATCCCAGCCCAGTTCTGATGGGGTGTGAGAAACGCTGTGAGACAAGCCTTTGTGGGCCCCTCCCCACACCCCACTTTGGCTGTCCCATTACCATGACGACGTTAGCCAGGTGTGCAGAGCACAGAGCGTAGACCCCGCCGGAGCCCCCCACCACAGGGGCCCGCATGTCAGTAATAGAGACAGTCAGGGAGCCTGTGTAAAGCAAGTGGACAGCTGTGAGAGTGAGGCCCACAAGTGAGGTGGCCAGGGGGTACACGCCTGCCTCACCTGCCAGCACACCGGCCAAGTAGAGCAGGCTGATGCGGAGCAGGCCATGTACCATCTCCAGGGGCACCCCGATCATCAGCTGCAGGAGAGCGTTGAACCCTAGCTGTTCCAGCCTGGCCATGTGGGGGCAAGCAGGTATGAGGGTTGAGATCAACCATCAGGCCCCCATCTTTAGCCTCAAAGTGCTAAAATCTGATTCAATCCAGGGTACTGGAAGTGGGCCCCCACTCACCCGACGTGCATGAACATGTAGGTAAGAAAGCGCCAGGCCCGAGCTCGGTGGCCAGGGTGGTACACAAGGGGGCTCTTCATGTACTCGGGGTGGTAGGTCTGCAGCACCCACTTGTTGAGGCGGGCCCCATAGCACAGGAACACAATGATCTGGGAGAAATGAGCATTAGAGCCAAGCTGGGCCAGGCCAGGGATGCAGGAGGTGAATAGGTAGGCTCACCTGGGCAAGGGTGACTGAGGCCATAAACACAGGAGGTGGGCAGCTGCGATGCCGGTAGAAGTACCAGTGGCGGTCTACCTCTCGGGGCAAGATCTCATAGGCCACATAGCGCACGAACCGTTTGTAGACACCTAGGCCCGGCTCATCCAGGAGCCCATCCTGAGGCAGTGCCCGCTGTCCATTGGCGATGGCCCGCTTGAAGCTGCTTGAGCGCTTGCTACTGATCTGGGGCGGGGGCGTGGGGAGGGCTAAGCATGGGACCTTGAATTCCCTCTACCACCTACAATGCCCCACCTGGTCCACCCAGCTCCTCACAGGGGCTGAGGCCCTCCCCGCTACAAAGGGAAAGGCAGGGAAGAGGGGCTGCCTGCCCACCCAACTCTAGCCAGGGCGCTGTACTGGCCAAGGCCTGGAACCCCGCCCCAGCTGCCCACCCACTGTGGCACTGACCAGGTCCACCAGCTCCTGGTAGCAGACCTGGCCCCGATCGTTGCTCTGGGCCAGGGCCACCAGCATGTCCAGCTTGGCTGGGTCCAGGGGCAGCTCATGGCTGTGCACCAGGCCAGTGAAGGTGTCCGCACCGATGAAGCCCGTGTTCTCAGGGTCCAGCTGCTGGAGTGGGGTGGGACCACCCGCCAAGGCCTGAGGGTGGGCCCAGCCCACAGACCAAAGGGCTGGGCCAGGCCAGCTGGGAGAGGCAGTCTCCCAATACCCTTGGGTCAGGCTTCTGCATCCTGACATGGTCCCAGGACCTACCAAGGCTGTGGTGCTTGGGTTCCAGAACGCCAGGGGTCTCCCCACCTCATTTCCACCCTGCCCATCCTAGAAGGGTAGGGCCAAGGTCTGAGGACTATCGTCCTCACCTCCTGCCCCTCGCTAGGCGTCCTGGTCTTTCTCACCCTCTCCTGGGGTCTCAAGCAGCGGGACCAAGGTCCTGCAGGAGGGGCCTTGGGGGAGCAGGAGAGAGCAGGGGCTGGACTGGGGCTCTATGAGCTCGGTTACCCGAGCCTAGCCCAACAGCGAAGGGCCGCGGCGGGGGCGGTGCCGGCATCCCTCCTCCCCACGCACCTGCTCCTGGATAAGCTGCAGCAGTGAGCTTCTGTCCATAGAGCCAGGCCGGGCCCAGGGCCGGGGTCGGCGGCCGTGGCCGGGAGGGGCTGCTCTGCGGACAACTCCGCTCCGCCCCAGCCCGTGTGCTCCGCCCGCTCCGCTCCGCACCGCGTCACGGAGCAGCCGGCCGCCGCTGCCGCCGCCGCCGCCGCCACGCGCGGCCGGAACACGCGCGCGCCTAGCACGTGGACGCGCTCCCGGGCTGGAACAGCTCCCACCAGCGCCCTGGTCCCCGCGCCTGTTCACTGTGTGCCCGTTCCCCTCACCCCTGCGCCCCACCTTGGCAGAGCATTCTGTTCCTCCAGCGGGAGCAGCAGCTGGGAAACTGAGTCACAGGCAGCACCCAAGCACCTCCTGTGCGCGCCCTTTTGCCTGGGCACCTTCTTTGGTAAGCCTTCCCAGACCACCCCACTGCCTGTGACTCCCCAGGCAGGGGCGCGAAGACCAACAGGGAAACTAGCAAAGGTAGGGAAGGCTAGCTACTGCAGCTGCCCCGGCTCAGTCTACCAGACCAACCCCTGGCACACACCTGGGCCTGGACGCCCCTTACTGCTCCTGCAGCTTGGACGTTGGACAGTGACAGTGGGGCCTCCAGCCCCAGAAGGACACTGGGGGGATGTGCTCAAACAGACCAGAGGATATCTGGGCAGAGGCCCCAACAAACAAAGCTGCAGCTGAGGTAGGAAGGGGCCCTAGTTTCTGGAGAGGGCAGGTAGACTCCTCCAACGGAGGTGACAGACTAAAGAAGTGTTACCATAGCAAACCCTCCATGGACCACTCAGAACCCTGATGCCATGGAGCCATCAATACTGGCAGCTGGGCCTCAGAATAGAGACTGGAAAAAGCATCCTACTCTGCCCTCTAGCAGGCAGGAACTGCACTGTGACAGGGAGCCAGTAGAGCTAGTAAGTTAGGATGGTGGAGGAACAACCTCAAGACTCTGACCCCAGACCCTTCTGAGTCAGGCCTGAGCATCCCTGTGGGATAGGCAGCTCCTCCTATTTCCTAGGAATAGCATGTTAGGACTCTGGGAGGGGCCCTGGCCAGAAGGGGCTACTTGCATAGAATGACTGATGGCAGGAGGGGCACTGGTCTGGGTGGCCAGGGTCTTCTACCCAGCCCCGCCATGGGCTGTCTCTGCTCCAGGCACCAGAACATATGCCAAGCAGGTATCTGGGACAGGAAGTGTCCAAGCCTAACCCTAAATCAAACCCCATCTTCACCAAGGGTTTTCTGTCTCCTTTCCCTCAGGTTGGGGCCTCTGGCTATCCTTGCCCAATAGGAGTGACAAAGGCCTCTGGTCAAGTGTGAGAAGTACAGGGCAGATCTTCCACACCCAGGGGCCAACCTGTTCACTAGAAGCAGAACATTTTGGCACACTCCAGTACCACCTCAGAATCCCAGGTCCTCCCCAAAGCTCAGCCTGGCTTAGGGGATGGATGATGATGTTTGGGGAGGAGTCTGCCATCAGGAAGACCTCCAGCATCAGGTTTCCTCAGGAAAGCATGGACCTCAATGAAGAGGCCTCCAAGCCACGGCTGGGCCATAAATGGACCTCACACTGGTCTGAAGGAGGTCTCAGGCCTAGAGGGGAGGCATCAGAGTCAGGAGTGAAGTTTCCAGCCCACACTAAGATGAAGGATGTGATTCAAGAAAAGCCATCTTCAGAAAGTAGAGTCCAAGATGAAAAAGACAGTGAAGTTTAATTAGGAAACCCAACCTCATGTCTCCCACAAAGGGTGCAACCCTGGACCAGTCTCCCAATGTGGCGGGGAGGGGACCGTACAGTGGTCCAGCCACTCCTGCCCCACTCCCCAATTTTGGTCCAAAGTGCTGCCCTCTGACTTCCTTTGTACCCACTGGCTGTCTGCGACCAGGAGTAGAGCCCTGAGAATTCAGGTCTTGAATCAATGGCTTCCTCAACCATGTCCCGCAGTCCCTCCAACACGATGCCCACAAAGGTAGGTGATGCTGGACAGGACATAGGCTGGTGGAACCTGCAGGCCCACCCTTGACACTGGGCAGTGAGCAGGCTGTCTTCAGAAACAAAGTTTTGACTTTGGAAGCCCCACCAAGTGGGTGGTCCCACACCAGCACCTTGGGGCCCCGAGATCAGACTGCATGGACCTGGGGCCTCATCGGCTCTTCACCAGGACCCTGTAGAGTGAGAAACTGAGGATGGCAGCAACAGCGGTCCCGACAGCCCCTAGTGTCAACCGGAGCCAGAAGGAGGTGGTGTGCAGCTCCCCACGGACCAGGTGTCTGCAGGAGAAAGAAGCTGGCTGGAGACACCCTCGGGGTGCTTCCCAGATTCTTGCTGCTATACCTGCCCTCACCCTGTCTCCTGGAAAGTCAGAGCTCCACAGAGCTGCTCCCTGGGTCTAGCAGTGAGACCAGGCCCCGGAGGGCCCTGCCAGGACATCAACACCTGATTAAGGTCACCCTGCAACTATGACTCCAGTCTCCAACACCATAGCTATTCCACACTTGGTGACAGGGACCACTGGTACCGTGAGATGGGGACAGGCCTCCCACCACAGGGACTACAGCACTGGTACCCACGGGAAGGTGGCCATGGTGGCAAGCTGGGTGAAGATGGCTCTGCTGGGCTCTGCTGGGCCACTGCAGGAGAACAAAGTGGGGGCAGGTAGCCGATGCCTGCGGCAAAATTCAGCCGGAGATAGGCCAGGCAGCGAGACACCTTCAGGCAGGTCAGCTTTGGAGGAGACGAAGAGGCAGGGGGTCTGCCTGTCCATGTAATGGCGCTGTGGAGTGAGGGGCCAAGTGAGGGCACAGTCTGATGGTGGGTGAGGGTGCTGGGGGACCTCACGCATGGACGTGCTGCCCACAGAACCCTGGGGCAGGTAGGGGCTTGCCTTGTAGACGCTGGCACAGAGCGCAAATGACTGGAGGTCACTACCATCGAACATCAAGCAGGCGACATCACAGGCAGCATCACATGCGGAGACCAGTAGGCTGTCTGCATTTACCTCACATAGCTGGACAGAAGGTGGCCGAAGGGAAGGGGGCTCAGTCCCTCAGGATGCATTAGGACTGTCCAGCGTGCACCTAGGTCTACTGCAGGGACCCCCAACACCCAGCACTCACTATCAGATACTTCTCTTGCCCGTTGACCTGCACCGTGTCAATGGCGTAGATGGAAGGCTCCTCACAGAGCTCCCTGGCATCCTGATGCTGAGGAGGGAGAAAGCCGAAGCCTGGTGACCTTGATGCTTCTCAGAGGCCCTATGCCCTGGAAGCCCCAGGCAGGAGCTGGGTCCCCTCGCCCAGCACATAAGTCTCACCCTCAGGCCACGGCCGAGAAAGGCCTGCAGGAATGCAGACTTGCCCACTCCTCGGGCCCCCACCACATTGCACAGGAGAACACTTCTTTGTGTCTGTCCCTTCTCCTGGTCCAGCCTCTTCTCACGAGTGACTGTGGGTGGACGGTAAGGACAACCAAGAATGAGGGGCTGCCAGGGAGGGACTGGGCCAGGCCAGCTCAAGGGTATGGGCCCACCTGTGATGGCGTGGGCCTGGGAGTCCTGCTTGCAGAGGGTGGGGTAGCCCAGGTAGCCAAGGTGCTCAAGACAGCGCTGGACATCCAGGTAGGTCACCAGGCTGGGGCAGAAGTGAATGAGGAGCACCATCATAGAGGGGCAGCAGTGTGTGGCAGGTGGGGGCAGGTAGGAGCTGTGCTTACGTCCACTGGCAGAGGTACCCATGCAGGGGCAGCCGGCCGGCTTCGGTACGGACTGTGCGTAGGAACTGGGGGCCCCAGGGGGCGGCCGGGAACACACTGAAGAGGCCCTGAAGCTCTGCCGGTGAGAGGGCACCATCATGGTCCTGTGGGCAGAAGGGCTATGACGACACTGGCTGGGAGGCCGAAATAGGCAGCTCAGTAGAGTCACTGAATCCTCACCTGGTCATGCTTCTCAAACACCCTCTGCACAAACTGGTAGCCCAAGTGGTTGAGCTCTGTGCTGCAGCCAGGGGGCACGTGGAGCCTGTGGGGTCAGGGGGCCATCAGGTTCCCACCATGCTCGGCACACCTCTCACAGGTGCGGTGGGACCTCCCTGTGCACTGGACAGAACCTGGGAGGTTCCTGCATGCGCCTCCTTTGGCCGAAAACCACAGCAAAGAAGCAGGCAGAAATGTAGCTGGGGGTGGGCGGCACACCTGCTCTGCATGGATCCCAGTCTGCCTGTCCACAGCAGGGCACTTCCACCACAGGCTATCTTGGCCATGCTCTGCCTGAGCGAGGGCTCCAATTCCACCCAGCCCCATGTGACACCGAGACCCACCCACCACTCACGGAGGGAAGAGATAGTCAGAGGATAGCTCCAGTGTATCCCCGTAGCCAAAGCGCCGCAAGATGGTCCATGTGGTCTCATGGCGGCCACGCTGGATAAAGAGCGTGTTCAGGAAGAGGAAGCCTGCTCAGAAAGGGGCAGAGGAGGTGGTACTGGGTACTGCCCGGCCCCCACCCCACCCTGGGAAACAGTCATGGTGCCAGGTCTCACCATCCAGGGTCAGTCGGTTGTCCCGCACACCTCCTGCCACATTCTTTTGCACCACCATCTTCACATCCTCTAGGGCCTGTGGGGCCAAAGGGTGCCCAAAACAGGACTTCTGCCTCCAAGAGAAAGTCGCTGTTAGTCAACTAGCCACCCCAGTGACTGCTCTGCCTGACTGTTAATGGTATCTGAGGCATGGAGCCTGGCTGTGACCTGAGTGGGTGGGTGCCACCAGGAGAGGGAAAGGGGACCACCTGGAAAGCATTGAGTTCCTCGTCACTGAGTGCCTGGTCCAGATCCTGGTCTGAGAGCCTGAAGATTCGCGTGAGGGCCTGGGTGCATGCGGGCCTCAGCTGCAAGGACAGCTTGCTCAGCATGATGCCTCCCAATGCTCCCACCTGCTGGCCACCCCCTGTGCCCACTGCCCACCTGCTTGGTCTCAGGGTCATAGAGCGGGGCCGTGGGGTGCAGCACAGCCTTCTGTGCATAGTAGAACAGTTCTGAGATGTTCCTCAGGTTCTTGGCCGAGCACTGAGAGCCACCGGGACAGACTTAGAGAGGTGCCTGATGCCAGGAGACTCAAAGGGGCCCGGACAAAGATGTAGGAACAAGTAGTCGGCAGCCCCCGCCCAAAGGAAGTGGGGCCCCACCTGCCCTCAACAAGATAGCTTGCCTGAGATCCCAGGTCACCAGCACACGAGCGCCTGCTGCAGGTCCTGGCCCCTGCCCCTCCTCTTCTCCACCCCAGTAACCCCTACCCTGCCCTGCCCACCAGCTCACTTCCACACAGGTCTCAATCTCAGGAAACTGGCTCATGATGGGCAGCACAGCTTCCATGGAGCTCCCCGGCCGCAAGTCTGACTTGTTGCCCACCAGGATGATAGGGATCCTGGGGAGAGGTCCATAGTCACCAGGGATGAGAGAGCTGGCAGAGACTACCCTCCCTCGGGCCCTGTCCATTACCTGGGCCCCATCTTGGTCTCTCCATTCACCAGCGGGATCCATTTGGTTCGAATCTAAAAGGCAAGACCCAGTATGAAGTGAGGGTGCCACATAGCCCAAGGCTTTCATGTGGAACTTGAGCCTAGCCTGAGGGAGATGGGGGGAAGTTGAGACCCACTGAGGGCCAAAGTCACAGCCACTGGGAACAAGGCCAGTGGGACATAGCAACTGGTAGGTGCAACCTCATCTGATTCTAGCAGTTCTAAAACACTACCTAGGGGCCTAAGTCAGCAGCCCAGGGCAGCCTCTTTTACAAGCCTAAGCAGTTCAGACTTGTGGCTGTCCATGCTCTCTGTGGGAGAGATGATGAGGTCACATGGGGCTCCCCTGGAGAAGCTGTTGGGTCCTGGCCACAGGCCCCTAGCACCCAGGGTGGTTCCAGGAGGCTTCCCAAAGTACTCATTACAGATAGACAGGGCCAGCCACAGATGTGAATCACCCCAGAAATGCTTCAGCTGAGCATCCACCTGGGGTCCACGCAGAAGACAGGTTGATGATCAAGCTGCATGCCAGTGGCAGGGACCCAAGATGGATAGGGAGCTCTCTCTCACCTTCTCGATGGTGTCTTCCTCGGATACGTCGTATACCACACATACCACGTTCGCCTATGGGGGAGGGCAGGTGGCACAGCATTATCAGAAGCTTCATGTCCACACTGCCCCAGCACTCAAAGGCAAGCTCAGAGACCCAGGAAGCCATCCTTCTCTGGTACCCACTAGCCAGTACTCTTTGGCCATGTCATTGAGACTGGTGACATGACCAAGGACCTGCTCAAACCTCAGACAAGCCCTTCCTTGCTCACTTCTAGGCCCCAGCACTGCAGCTCCAGTCAGTCCCCTGGAGAACTCAGGAAAGACCCCCCAAAACCTGGCACCCCACCCCTCATCTTGGTCCTTTACTCCCGTATTACTAGGGCTGAAACAATGACGAGGACAACAGCACAAGGGATGATGAAGACAAGAAGACTGCCCGTGCGTAGCTGTGGCCTATACTCTTGCCCAGTGGTGCCCCAGAACACAGTAGAGAACACAGCAGGACAGGACAAAGCTGCAGGGGCAGCTACTCCCCAAGAGCTTGGCCCATGCACACATCTTCCAAATAACAGGCAAACAGAGAGCTGTTCAGCCTCTAGCCCTGATCACAGCATCCACCTCAGCCCAAAGGCCCAGGGTAGTGGACTGTTCTACAGGGTGGTGGTGTGGTAGGTGGCCAGGGCACAGAGCTACTTAAGGGATCACTTTGAAAGATACTGAGGTCTGTTTCCCAGTAGCCACTGGAAGAGCTAATGCTGGGTGTGGAGAGCCATGGGGCTGGCTAGTTATATAGGTAGGAGGGAGAGATGGTCCCTCTTTTCCCCAGCTCCCAGCAGGGTGTGTCACAGAAACCCCATAACTCAGTGCTGAGAGGTCACAGCAGAATTAGCAAAACTGCAGACTCCCTGAGCACCTTAATCCAATCCCTGAGAGAGATGCTCATCAGGCCTAGGAAGCGGCCTGCCCCCAGGGCCTGGGCACTGATCCCCCATGCCTGACGTCCACTTCCTGAGCTCTCAGGATGCACACTGTACCTTGTGAATCTCGTCCTGGAGCTCCTCAACCGTCTGCTCAGCTTCTGGATGGAAGAGATCGCACTGCAGTCCTGCCCGAAATGTGACTCCTGGGCAGAATCCTGGGGTGGGATAGGGTGGGGAGGCTCCGCTCTACCTGAGGAATCCACGATGTGGGTGGGCACCTTCTCTGGGGTGACGTCTGCGGGAATGGTGATCTCTTCTGCACGGGGCGGGACCTGAAGCAGACCCGTCTTGAGGGTGACCCAGGAATGGAGGGAGGTCCACCCTGGGGCCTCAGTTCCCTTCTCTGTGTGACCACGGGAGGAGCGCTCAGCACCGCTGCTCTCACCTCCTCCGGGAATTCCTCGCCCACCAGTGACAGGATCAGCGACGTCTTCCCCACCTGGGCTGCGCAGGGCGACGCGGTCAGCGCCGCGGCCAAGGTCGCGGCGCTCCCGCTCCGGAGAAGTCGGGCTCCTACCCCTGCGGCCCCGATTCCCACCCCGGGCCCGGGAGCCTACCCTCGCCCAGCAGTAGGATGCGCACGTCCCGGTTCATGGTAGACGTCTGGAGCTACAAACCGACGCCGGCACACAACCTGCCCGCACCCCAGCCCGCAACCGGGATTCTGACCGCGCTCTCCCGGAGTCCACACTTCCGCCCCCGCCAGTGCAGCTACACTAACGAGCCGGGCAGAGCAGAGCGGCTGGGCTGCGCGGCAGCGCCACCACGTGGGCTCGCCAAGCACTGCAGGAGCTTCGCCAGCCAGAGGGGCGGGGTTCCGGCTCTGCACCAGCAGCTACCGGCTCAGCCATGACTGGCCCACTCCTGACAGGTCAACTCTTGAAGGTGGACAAGGAGCAGGAGGGCTGAGGTTAAGCCACAGACGAAACTCAGGCTGGGCGGGAGGGCCAGGCGGAAGGGAGTAGAAGCCTGGAGTGACCAGCAGACAATACCACAATACAATGTCCACGTTTATTTCAACTATACAGGCAGAAATATAAAAAGTACTCAAAGAGCTAACAAGCCCTTTACATTTGTTCAGGGTCTAGTTGATTTACGCACACAGTCTTGGGCCTGTTTGGTGTGGAGGGGTTGGGCCTGCCTAGCCATCCTGGCCCAGCATGAAGTCCTCCACTAACCTAGCTTCTTGACAGAGCCTTTGCCCAGGCAAGGTACCCAGTGTGACCAGCAGGGAACACCTGACCCCGGCGTCTCCACTGTGGCTCAATAGCCTGTGACCTCCCACACCAAGATCTCATTGTGGGCCGCTGTGAAGAGCAGATGGGCAGATGGGGTGAATCTGCAAAGCTGTACCCAGTCATCATGGCCAGCAAAGTCCTGTGTGGCCTCTGTCATGCAGTCCACCAACCTCAGCACACGCTCTGTAGGCAAATGAAAGAGGGTGGACCCTGTGCTTACGTCTGCAGCTCCAGGGCCCAGGAGTGCCCCTACCCATCCTGGCTGTCTCCAGGTGGCGCCAGTGCCGCTTAGGGAATTTGTGCTGAATAGCCTGTATTCTCCATGCCCAGGGCTATCTGTCGCTGGGACTGGGGCAGCAGAGCCAAGTGAGACCCTTAAGTGTTGAAGCTTGGAGCTTGCCAGGCCCCAAGCTGGAGAGCTGAGTCCGTTTAGGCCCCAGTGCTGGGTGCTGCACTCACCACCCTACACTCCTTATCTCCTGACCCTACGACACTCCTGGGGCAGGTATCCTCACCCCATTTTAGAGGCAAGAAAACCCAGGGTGCAGAGGTGAGGGGCATGTCTCAGTGTGGGGCACACGTAAGTCTACTTGGCCCCACTCAAGACAAGCCAGAGTCCACATCCACCAGAACTCACCAGTGAAGCCGATGGCTATGAGGCGGGCTCCAGGGGACAGGCTCAGGGATATAGCGAAGAAAGGCAAAGGGATCTTCTCCACTACCTGTGGTCAGCAAATATGAGGCACTGGGTGGTGGCTCCCATGGCCCCAGGACCCACCCCTCCTAGCACGACAGGGGCGTGTACATGCCTGCTTTTGGTGGAGGCTGTAGAAGATCACCTCTGGATGTGCGCCGAGGCCTGTACATACCAGCAATGCCCTATCCCAGGGGCAGAAGGCAGCAAGAGAGGGCGGTGGGCAGCCTGGATCCTGAGGAGTACAGCAAGCTGTGGCAAGATGGGCAGGTACTATCCCTGCCCAAGGTGCTAGTGGGACCCTCACCTCCAGGAGGGTGGGCGCTGGGAAGCTCAGCCAGTCCACGAGCTCACAGTGGCCCCGCAGCCAGTTGGAGGCCCAGATGCTGACCCGCTGGTCTCTGCTGGCGGCCAACCACAAGTCCGTGCCCTCCACCCCGAACTCTCTATACTGCAGGGGTATAGAGAAGGTAGGTACCTCCCGACCCACTTTGCCCAATCCCCTTCCCTGCCAGCACCACCTAGATGAAGCCTTGCCGGTTCATGAGGCCACTTCACCTCCTTGTTCGTGCTCTGGATGGTGGAGATCGGGGCACCCCGGTGGTCACTCAGTACACGGAAGGTCATCCCTGTGCGGGGGCAGCTCACAGCTATAAGCCCATCCTTGTCTCCAGAGAGGATAGTCTGACCTGGGCCAGGAAAGGCTCACTCTGTTACCCTGTGAGCCCCCAGCCCAAAGGTGTGACCTGGGCCAGGTGGGGGCCCTCCTGTCACCCTGTAAGCTCCCAGCCCCTCACCATCAGCAGAGAAGAAAATGGCCATCAGTGCAGCAGGATGGGGGTGCATCTTGAGCTTCATTGCAGTTTGGGAGATGTTGAAGACACGCAGTGTGCCATCGCTATAACCTGCTGCCACGTGTTGCTGCTCTGGGTGTCCATAAGAAGTAGGGCTCCAAGCGAGGCAGAGGCAACTCTGGGGACCCCCAGTGGGGAAAGATCAGCACTCCCCTAGGGAGCAGGACAAGGGCCCAGCCCCAAGGCCACAGAGACACTGAGGCTGAAGGCAGGATGCAGCAGCCAGAGCCCTCGAGTGGACAGTCAGGGCCCCAGGATAAGGGCTCCACATACTCACAACATGCACCTCCAGCCCCGGTGCCCCAAGTACCTGGTTCAGCACCTGGAACTGGATCACCAGCTCCATGCTGGCCAAGGACCACACCCTCACACTTCCGTCATCTCCACATGTGGCACAGTGGGACTCACTGGGACTGAAGACCACCTCATTCACCTGTGGGTAGCCAGCCAGCCCTATCTGAGGCTATGTGGCCTTTGGGCAGAGAGGGGACGCAGCAGGGCCATGTCGTTCTTAGGACAGTATGTGTCTCCTTCTCAGCCTACCTGGCCACAGACATCTTCACATGGAGAAAGAAACTGTCCTGACCTCCCTCCCAAATATCCCACACAAGACCTGAGTGGAACCTGAATCGCAAGGAGCCCATAGGCCATTGAACCTGACTGTCCTCTTGCTAAGACACCAGAGAAGTGTTCCAGAAGAACCTAAAATGTGGTGATGAAACATGTCCTTAGAGGGCTGCAAACTAAAGGCAAAGGAAGCACAAAACATACTCTGGGCCATTCCAAGGGCCTCTCCACTGGTGGTGGTGGTGGTATGGCTTTTCCTGAGATTATCATGTGTGCATTGAGGGAGAAAGCAGGCATGAGAATCAAGATTTTGGTGTGGAAAATAAGGGATACAGACACCATACACCAATGAGGTGAAATACAATGGCCTGGTCCTGCACTGTAAGAATTCATTATGTACTTTATCTTAAGTATTAATAATTTAGCTCTGTCCAGCTGAGAAGTGATGGACTCCTCTGGGAAAAAAACAGCCAAGTCTGGTCCTGAGGGGAACTACAGAGGGAGAGCCTGGACCTTGTCATTCCACATGAGCGGGAAATCACCAGTGACTATAAGTTCAAGGACTCAGAATTCAAACGCCCTGCCCTGATGGACAGATCAAAATCATGTGTTCTGACTATACAATGGAACAGTATTTGGTAATAAAAAGGAGTGAAGCACTGATACCAACTGATACAACACAGATTAACCTTGAGAACATGATGCTCAGTGAGAGAAGCCAGGCAAAAAGGACCACAATGTGTGATTCCAAGGCAAATCCAGAGCTGTTAGTGGTTGTCAGCAAAAGGGTAAAGGGCGGAGGAGTGAGTACTAACAAGTATGGGGTTTCCTTTTGGGATGATGAAAATGCTCTAAAACTGACTGTGGCGATGGTTGCACAATTCTATGAATATACTGAAAAACCACTGACTTTAAATGGCTGAGGTGTATGTTGAATAAATTACCCCAACATAAAGCTGTTACCAGAAAACAGGTAAACTGTTTAATCATCACTCCTCTCAAATATTATTTCTTTGATGGCTACCGTTATCTTCAAACAAATACATATGTAAATTAAAAAACAAAAAAAGGACTCAGTAACCAACTCAAAGAATTTGCCACTGGCTGAAGCCAGGGCTCTGTGAGCAGTGACCTCAGGGAGGCCCGGCCCACATGTCGACCCACTAGCTCTAGACTTCAAAAGTAAATGCATTGGCCCTTGGCAGAACCAACCAACACTCAGAAACCTGGTCTATAAGAGAGAACCAGGTACCCTGCTGTTCCTGCCCTAGCTCTGCCTGAGGAAACTCAACATTCGTAAGGCCAGTCCTCTCTCCTGGAAGAACATTAGACTATTGCTACCTGCAACTCCACTGAGGTGACAGGTCACTATGGACAAGAGCAGCACTGAAATGCAAGCAGCCCCATGTGCTTCCTCACTGGAGACACAGCTCACTCACCCAGGAAGACCTATGGGACTGTTACATCCAGACCAACCAGACCTGGGGAACACGGGTGTGGAAAGGCAGGTCCAACCCTGTTCTGTGGGAGGCTCTGGGATGGATTAGCAGGTTTCTTCACCAAGTAAGTTACAAGAAAAAAAAAGCAGCAGAGGAGAAGAAGGATCGAGAAGAGGCAAGGTCTGTGGTGCTGACGCAATTGGACATTACGTGGACTATGTCCACATGGAATGAGCATGAACCTAGGTGTACGTACTCCTTACCTTGAGAATCTGAAATGTTTACATGTGAATCAATCTAACAGCTGGGCTTGTACTGGGAACAATGAGGAGGGGGACGGACAGAGGGGAGTGAATATGGGGCTCACAGCCCTGCCTCTGTCCAGGACAGAAACCCCCACAGACGTCTTCAACAGCAAGCCGGTGGCCTGGCAGCCTCACCTTGCTCCTGTGGCCACTGATGAGGCGGGTGCTGGTGCCCTCAGCCCAGCTGACATACCAGAGCGTGCCCGCCGTGGTACCTACTACGCCCATGTCCATGCTGTCGTGGAAGACGGCGCTCACAATGGCCCCATCCAGGGTCAGCTCGCGCTCCATGAACACAGAGCTAGAACTGGAGGAGAGTAGTAGGTCACGAGGGTGGCAACAACAGTCCTAGGAGCCTCATGCTTCTAGGGTATGTCCCCGTCCTTAGGCTCTAGCTTCACTCAAGCATGTCCCCATGGAGGGCAGGCCCTTTTGGCGATGGAGAGCTAGCCTGTAGCACTGATCAAGGACACTGGCTTCTTGATTCAGAGGCTCACCTGGCACCCGAGCCCTTGCGCCTCAGCTCTGGCACAGCTCCCACGGCCCACAGGCGCAGGCGCCTGGTGTTGCTGCCACTAACTAACCGTGAACCCGAACACAGCAGCACTCCTAGGAGACAGAAAGTAGCATGAGCTGTTTCTCCTGATACCTAGGACTCAAGACAGAGTCCTACTGTCCCACCACCAGAGCTCCCAGGGAGAGGCCAAGCCCCTAGATGAAGGGGGCTACAGGGGCTCCTCAGGCACTAACCGATCTCACCGTTGTCTGCCCCCCAGGCCAGGAAGCAGCGTCGGGCATGGGTGTCCCAGACACAGATCTGGCCAGCATTGGAGCCGCAGTACAGCAGGGGCTCAGCCCCATAGCACAGTGAGGTCAGCTCACCTGCTCCCACTGCTTCAGGGATGGGCTCTTGGTGCACCTGGAAGGGCAAAAAGGCAGTGAGGGTCAGTGATGTCCCAGGGCCCAGCCAGACCCCATCCTCCAAAACCACTTCTGAATCCCAGTACCTGGAGATTGATGTCGGACCCGCAATGCTGCATGAGCCACAAGGTGAGGGCACCCTGGCCCACACAGGCAAGCTCACTAGTGTCCCAGGGGTTGAAAGCCACACCATGCACTGGCTTGAGGAGGTGGGTGGAGGATACCAGCTCGTAGGTGGCCGTGCTCCACAAGGCCAGGGTGCAGTCCCCATAGTCCCCTGGGGAAATGCATGGTGGTCATGTCAGCTGCCCAGGGGACTCAGGACAGGCAGGAGAGTCCAGAGGCCACTGCCCTCTGCCCCCTACCCCCACACAGCTGACCCAGTGTAACAAGGAGCCTGTCATCCACTGAGAAAGCTAGGGCTTGCACGGCAGTGCAGTGATGAGAAAGCAGCTGCTGGCAAGAACCCCCAGGTACGTCCCAGACTCGGATCTGGCAGTAGGAGGTGGAGTCACCTCGGCCTGAGGCAGAGGCCAGGACCTGGTGGGCATGCAGAGAGGTCAGTGGGACAGGGGCAGTCCAGGGCCCACCCTGTGATGTGCACTATAGCCCCGGGTAAGGATGGACACCTGGGCGTCATGACTGAGGGCCAGTGTGGAGATCTCCTCAGGGTGGCCGAACCAGTGCTGCTGGGCGCCAGAGTGCAAGTCTTCCACCACCACCAGGCGGCCGCATGTGTAAGCAAAGAAGCCTATAGGCAGGGAGAGTGCCTCAGAGCTGCTCAGCTGTAGCCCTGTCATCCTTTCCATCAATTTCAACAGCCAAAGGGGACACGCTGAGCCTCCCAGGAAACTGCTCAGAAGAGGTACAGGGAACATGGGCTAGAGCACCAGGAGGTGTGACAAGACACACCACCTCTCAGTCTCAACCACTCTCCATGCTGGTTCTCACCTCCCCTCCTGGACCTTGGCCTGGGGTGGACAGAGCTGGGCCCTGCCCTATAGCTTCTGGGCCAGGAGCCAAAGTGGGCTGTGACCCCTACCTGTGTCTGGCCTCCAGATCATGTTGGCCCGCCCATTCCCGTTATAGCCCACAACAGTCTTCAAATGCAGCAGCTCGTCTCCAGCAGCGGGGAAGGAGATATTCTGTGAGGAAGTGGCACAAGGACGCTGGTGTGCAGCATAGCACCTAGCTACCCCTCCACTACCTCAGACTGTGCCACATCAGGCTGGGGCCTAGGACAGAGCTGCTCCTGGAATGGGACAAATGACAGGAGTGTGGGCCCCAAAGCCTTCACATGGGAGACCAACCAGGGATGGGAGCTGAATGCAGATAGGGAGGCAGGAGTGGGAGATGTGGGGAGGCCAGGAAGGAGTGGCAAGACCCAGGGGACTTTCAGCAACAGGGCAAGCGAGGAGGTGGAGTGGGGGCGGGAGGAAGCCAGAACCATGGGATGGGGATGGTAAACTCGGCAGAATACTGCCCAGATCTAGTCTATCAGTATGACAGTGAGAACACGGGGTGAAGGGTGGAGGAGTACCCATGGGGTGACTGCTGCCAACACCTGGACAGCTTTGGGAGCAGCCCCAAGGAGACCCCAGGGAACCTTGTGTACTGGGGTGTCCACCTGTGGCAGGGGCTGTAAGGACCCAACCCTCAGCCAACCTTGGCCATCTGGGAGGTCTTATAGCGTGCTGTGAAGTGCTTGTAGGAGTCTGGACGAACAGCAGGCTGGGCCCTGGCTCTCCTGGTCCTTTGGGCACCTGGCAAGGAGAAGAAAGAGGCCACAGGATGTCAAACCACACACCACAACAATTCAGACCTCTCCCTACATACAGGTCATCTGACCCTGGCTGAACAAAAAAAGTACCTGACCCAAGACACACGTTCAGGGTCAGAAGATGCAGATAAGCTATATCCCACCACTTGTCTGGCCTGGCAGGGGCCTCAGGCTCATCCGTTTGCCCTGTAGGTGACCAGGCCTCGTCTCATGGGGCAAATCCCAATCTGTTAACCAGCCAGGGCTGCCTTAGGCCACCTGGGGCCCACGGGCACCTGAATCTGGGCTAAGGCCAGGTCATGAGTGTCCTCACCCTACCCTGCTTACTGGGCCAGCCAAAGGTGTGAGACAGCATGCCAAAGCTACAAAGGCCGCCTGCAGCCCCCCAGGCCCCGTCTCCAGCCCCAAAGGCCTCCTTCTGCACCAGCACGGGTGGGCCTGAGGTCTGGTGGAGCTCCTCAGCGCCATGGCTCTCCTCAGAGGGTCCTTCATCATCTAACACAGAAAATGTGCCTGGGGATGGGGGAGAGAGACAGTGAGAGGAGGGCAGAGCCCCCTGAATCTCTACCCTTCCCCATAGGTCTGGAGCAGCACCCAGGCATGCCAGATGGGAGCAGTACACACATGTCCACCCAAGTACTCCTGGGACCCCTGCCCTTACCATCACTGCCCTCACAGGGCCCAGCACAAATGCCCAGCCAGGGTGGGGGTGTCTGGGATGGCACGGGCACCTGCTGCCGGGGAAGCCCATTGGCCCCAGACACTGGGTCCTCCAGCTGTCTTGCATTGAAGCCTGAGAACAGAAAAAGCTGAACTATGTTCAGGGCCTAAGGAGGACAAAGTGCATAGGGGAAGGTGTGCCTAGTCCCCATCCTCCACTCTGCACTGGGATCCCAGGACAGGAAGTGGCACCATGCCACCCACAGTGGCTACAGTGCCACCACAGTGGCTACAGTGCCACCACCAGATGTCACCATAGACTTCCATCATGGTAGGACCACTCACCAGCATCACAGGTCAGGGGGGCTCCAGGCGAGCCTTGGATACTGCAGAGGCAATAAGAGAGGGTGTCAGGGGGGAGGGTGCAGCAAAAGGCCCAACAGATTCTGGTCAAGGGGAGGCACTTGCCTTCCTGAGGATGACTTCTCAGGGAGGGCCAGGATGTCCCAGAGGAAGATGGCATCACCCACGCTAAGGAGCTGCTGCTGGTCGGGAGTGAAGGCTACAGCCTGCACAGGCTCTGAGTGGCCAATGTATACCTGGGGGGAGCACATATCACAGACAGAGACCCCTGAGGCCTGGCTGAACTGTTCTTCTACACCTGGGCCTGGCCAAACTGGTGACTGGGCAAAGACACCCTCATGTGGTATCACACTTGGTATGTTGTCCTCTACCCTCTTTCTCACCTGCCCACCTGAGCCCACCTCTGGCACACACCTGGCAGTCAGGGCCAGTCTTCATTGAGTAGTCCCACACCTTGATGGCTCGGTCAGCAGCTGTCAGCAGGAAGCGAGCATCGCCACTGAGAGCCAGAGAGGGGCAGGCCATGGGGTAGACGCCAGACAACTGCAAGAGAATGTTCTCGTGGGAGGAGAAGATTGAAAAACATGGGTTCCCTAGACTGGGGAAACCTCCCTTCTCAAAAAATACACCTCTCAGGACTGGCAGGCAGTTCAGAACCTCTCCTCCTCAGGACACTGGAGACACCAATGTCAGAGCCCAGAGGGCAGGAGAGGCCAAGCCGCTGGCCAAGGCCCTGGGCTCACCTCCCGGACCACGCGGCCTGAAGTGGAGTCCAGCACCACAACCTTGTTGGACGATGTGGACACCAGCAGGTGGCTAGGGGGTGCAGGACCGAAGCAGAGGGCGACAGCTGAGTCCAGGCGGCTGCTGCCCACATCCAGGGTACTGACATCAACCTGCAGCAACTAGGGGATGGCAACAAGTAGCCACCACACCAGCCATGACCCCTGGCCAGCACTTGAGTCCCCAGAGCCAGGGCACAGGAGGCAGGCGGCCCCCTCACACATACAACCCTTCCTACCCGGCCCCTGCTGGGCATCTGTGTCCTCTGCACCTGAGAGTAGCAGTATCTGAGTCCTCTCTGCAGTGAGCATGGCCTTCCACCCGCCCCCTTGATGCTCTTGCTCTCCACATTAGGCCAAGAAGAGCCCATTCCTCCTCTCCATCCCGTCTTCATAGAATCCAGAGGAGTCATTCGACAGCAAGTCAGGGTATCCATGGAGTCTGACAGGCAGGCTGGTGCAGCCCCACCCAAACTGGACACACAGAGGGTTCTGGCTGACTCACATTATCCAGTGAAGATGCATCCATAATGGTCACTGTGTACTTAGACGGACCAACGAAGGCCAGCAGGTGGCTGTCCCCACTAACTGTCAGGGCGTTGGGACTCAAGCAGGTATCCTGGCACACCACATTAGCTGCCAACATCATGGGGGCAGGTAGTCAGCTAGGTGTGGAGGGGTACCCAGAGCAGACACAAACCTGCCCACGACTGCAGGAACCAGCCCAGGGGCCTGGGCATCAGAGTACCAAGACACCCCGGGCCCCAGGAACTAGCAGGATAACGGGTTCTCCTGAGCCAGGAGAGATCCCCAAGCGACCAGCTGGGTGGCCCAAGTTATGGTGGCCACAGGAGGAGCAGATGCCTTTGGGTGGGCTAACCCTTTGCTGGTCGGGTGCTCAGGTTGTTCTCCTGGAATGAGGCAGGCACAGACCCCCTCCGACCTTCAGTTTTGAGTAGCTGGTGTACCCTAAAGCCACAATTGCCCTGGGGGTCTAGGTAGAGGCCACAGAAGGCAATTTACTAGTCAGTGACACTAGGCAAGCCCCACCCCCACAGGAACCTGAAGATGGAAAGATTGGAAGGTTGGGTTGGGGCCGGGCATGGGGGCCTGACCTGCCACATGCAGGACTCGAGAACAGGTGGTGACACAGTGGTACTGGCTCAGGGTGCCCTGAGAGCAGGTGCTGAACAGAAGGCTGCCATCAGGGCTGGCAACCAGGCCGGTGATGGCTCCTCGGTGACACCTGTACCACACAGGGATGCCTGCTACCTTGTCCCTGAGCTGCACCATCCCAGACCTCCCATAGCTGGGCCTGGCCGAGTCCCCAAGGGGCAGCAGAGGACAAGAGTTTCTTGTGGACAGCCCTACCCTACCCAAGTACCCATACATCCCAGGGGACCCACAAGCTTCCACCATGGGCATCTATGGGGCCAGGGACCAGCAGGGTACCCACCTGTGCTCCACCAGGACCTCGGCAGCCTCCAGGCTGAAGGAGCGGATGGCTCCACTGCTGAAGCCACAGAAGAAGGTTGGCTGCATGGGGTGGAAGGCGACTGCACACGGGGCCTCCTCAGGTGACGTGAAATCATAGAGCTGGAGGATAGAGACAGGCAGGGTAGGGGCTGTCAGATGACTACAAGAACCTGAGAGATAGTCTCTCCTTAGGTTCCTGAACCCACGGACCCCAAATAGAGGCTAAAGGACCAAGGGTACCACAGGCCCTCTCTATCCATCCCCCACCTGCCTGGGCCCTGCCCCCCAGGCCTCAGTGTAGCCTGTGGCCCTCCAGTCCCTTCATCCAGGCCACCACCTACCTGCTGCAGGGTTGCCAGGTCCCAGATACGGACAGTGTGGTCCCGGGAAACAGTGGCCAGCTGCCCCCGGCTGCACTCAGTGGCAAGGGCCAGCACCAGGGCAGTGTGGGAACGCATCAGCACACTGTACTCCCGGGACGGTATGTCCAGGAAGCCCAGGTGGCCCGAAGAAGTGGTAGATAGTACATGCAGGCCATCAGGGCTGAGGCGGACTGAGCTGATGGGGCCCTCGTGCTCTGCAGGGTAGGCAAGTGATCCCCCAGGCCTGAATCAGGTTGGGCCAGGCACCAGGGCAAGCTGGCTACATCCAGGCTACACCTCCCTCCCAGCCCCACAGGACATAAACCTAGTCCTTTCTTTGCTGCTCAGAGCCCCATTTTCCCATGGACAGGGACAGGCGGCTCCCCCATGACCACCCACTCCTGGGCTCAGCAACGATGGTGCCCAGGCTCCAGACGCAGCCTCTCAGAGCCCCATGACTGCCAATCAGCCCAAGGATGGCCCAAGGTCATGGCCCTCCCTTGGTGACCACAGTAGTGAGGTGCTGTCTTGGCCCCACCTGCCTCCAAGAGCACAGAGGAGAAGTCCAGGGGCCAGAGGCGCAGGTAGCCATCCTCAGAGCCCACAGCACATGCAGCCTGGGAGACACTGAGGCTACTGATGGCGATGCCAGGACCTGGGGGAAAGGAAGCATCAGCGAAAGCATCAGGGCTGGTCCCCCAACATAGTGAGGGCCACATACCTGAACTGAAGGTCTGCTTCTGTGGGAGGGGGCTGCCAGGGGTCTGCATGGGCAGAAGACAGCGAGTGTGCCGCACAGCCATGCGCTGATGGTCGATCTCCAGGATGTGGCCACTGCGGCTGCACACATAGCTGCCCAGGAAGGTAACAAGTGAGGGCCGAAGGGGCAGGCACAGAGGGACCCAGCTGGTTAAGGTAAAAGGGCTATACTCACAGTTTGCAGCTGTCCTGGGCCTGCCCAAAGGCCAAATCAGTGAACTCCAGTGCGTGGTGCTCTCCCAGGTCCACCGGGCAGGAGCGAAGACCCCCACCTCGAAGCCGCCACAGCCGAACACTGCCCCGCCCACAAGACACCATCCTACAAGGGGTATGAGGATGAGTGCCACCAAATCCCCACAGGGAGACTGATGTTCCTGTGGACAGGGGCCTGAGCCAGGGAGGAGGAACAGGCTCAGTGGCTCCATTCCCATCTGGGCTGCCAGGGTCCCATTCCAGCACCAAAGGTGGGCAGGAGGCCTGGTCACCTGGTTTCATCAAAAGAGGCAACATCGAAAGCCTGGATGTCAATGTCGGTGTGCACCTTCGTGAGAATGACAGCCTCGCCACCTTGTCTCACCTGGTCCATGTCCCACACCACCACCATCTGCAACGAGCCAATGCTGAGCCCCAGCTGCACCTGCCTGCCCTGCCAGACCTCCACTAGGCTCTTCTTTCCTACAGGCGCCTACTTAAGTTCTCTGCTGGTGAGGGTGTGGCGCCTACAGCCCAGAGAAAACTACACATGCCCACCCTGGCTTCTGTAGACATATGAGATTGACTCGTCTGTAGAAACAAACAGAAAACACTGACCCACAAGTAGGGAGAAGGCTCTGAGGTAAAACACCAAACACTTCAGACATAAAACTGGGCTACTCTATAACTCCAGGACATACCATCAAAAATAGCGAGATGAGTTATATAAATGTTGATTTCATCCACAAGGGGTGTAAAACACAAGCCACTCTGGGAATGGGGGCCTTGTGGCAGGACCTCTGCAGTGTCAGGGGGAGGCCAGCAGGGGAGGCCTTCAGGGGAAGATTGCTTCCTATACAATTCAGACTTTGCCCCAACTCCCCGGGCTGCCCCTTTACCGTCCTCCCGTGGTGGTCCTTGCCAACCCCACAGAGCAGCGTCCCACTGTTGGAGAAGCTGTAGATGTGGAGAAAGTGGTCAGTGTCGCTATGACTGGCTCCCACCCACCTCAGAGGCCCCTCACCCACCTGAGGGAGCAGACGGTATGGACAGGGCTCCGGAACAGAGAAAGACAGCCCCCCTTCTGGAAGTCCCATAGGCGTAGCATGCTGGGGGTCTGTGCCTGGGCTGAGGCCAGAAGAGAGTTGCTTCCATCCAGTGCCAGGGCAGAGACCTGGGGAGGAGGCAGGTAAAGAAAAGTTGTGTAGTCTATAGGCATGAGCCACACCTAGGCTGGGTAGTACCCACCTTGTCCGTGTGGCCAAGGAAGAAGCGCTGCTCGCAGGAGTCAATGTGCAGGACCACGATGACTGCATGGCAGGGGTACACGACGGCAGACCCATCCTTAGTCCACAGGGCCTATGCATGGGGGTCAGGGGCTAGGGTCATGGGCTGGCCTTGACCCACCACCATGAAAAACCCTTCCCCATGTAAAGTGCACAGAAGTCAATGGGATACACGCACCAGAAGAACAGAGAAAACTTGCAGACACATGAACACATGTGTATGCACAAGCACATGCAGAGCCATCTCTAAGCCTTGTCTGCGATACAATAAACTTTAGGGTTCAGACAATGAAAGACCAAATAGCCCACAAAGACTTGGAGCCTACATCCAGGAGGGCCTAACAACCCAGAGCCTCCTCTCCCACTGCCCCCTACACTCTACGGGGTCCCACAAGTAGTACACACACCAGCTCCACATGGCTGCATCAAAGCTTTTAAGGGTGAGAGTTTGTGGGTCTCTGGAAGCTCAAACACTCGGACCAGCACTGACCCAGCCAGTGCGCAAGGGAACAAAAGGAAACCTAAGGGCAGGTCACTGAGGAAGCACTGAGCCACACTGTAGATGTGGGTGGGGGCCAAATGTATGCAGCAATCTCAGAGAATACAAGGCCTTGCCAATGTCCACCCATGTACATGACACTCATCCAACCCAATGAGAGCATGGGACCCCTCACCCATTTGGTGCTGTGGCCCCCAAAGCCGATGACCCCTTTAAGCCTCAAGACAGGATCTGGCAGGAAGCTCTGAAACAGGCAAACTCACAGTGAGACTCCAGGAGGCAAGACCCCATCCCACCAGGGCTGCCCTACTGGGCTGGTTCCTACCTCCTGAGAAGTCAGCTGGTCCTGAGTGGTTTCTGTTGCCTGCTGTGTCAAGAAGCCAGGATTCTAGCCACAGTGTCAGATGCTCCCAGAACCCCCGGTGCTGCCACTGCCTTTGGTCTGAGGCTCCCACAGACCACCTTGGGGCTGGGAGTTGGTGCCTGGGCACCAGTCCCTCCTTATTCTGTTGTTTTTTTTCCCCCTTATTCTTTGTTCAAAGGGATTCTTGCCCAAAGCCGCCTCCTGACCACTCTGCTTTCTGCCACTGGGCTGAATGAGAAGGGCCCTCAAGGGCCTGTATGCCCCACACTCAGCTTGTGGGGGGCATGGGCCCAACAGTCCTGGCCCCACCCACCACTATGAGAGGATCCACCCCTGCTTTCCTTGGGACAGGTACTTACCTCATTGATGGCCACATCTTCCAGATCTGTGGCCACTACAGCCAACTTACGGACAGACACCTGAAGGCCGTTGCCAGCAGCATGCTTATCAGTGGCATCCATGCAGGCTGAGGGATCTTGACTATGGCCACTGGGGCCACTCACACTGGAGATCTCTGAACGCTCACAGGACAGGCTTTCCTCTGGAAGGGGCCCAGGTGCCAAGGGGGCCTGGTAGGACTACAGGAGGACAGTGTCTGTCAGACCCTGGGGCTACCACCTCCAAGCTCTATCTCTGAGAGCACAGGCACTTACGGGTATGGGACCAAGCATCTGGACCTCAGGGGACACTCTGTCTTGTTTGGGCTTGCTAAAGGTCACCAAGTGAGGGAGAAGCTGTGGCATATGCCTCGGGAGTACTGCAATGAAGCAAAGGGCCGTAGAGCCCATTGAGTAAAGTGCAGAGACCTGAAGAGGACGTAGCCGAAGGCACCGGGCAGGACAGCAGTGAGAGAAGCCACCCTGACAGCTGCGGCCCACTACCGTACCTGGGCCCTAGCACCCCTCCCAGCTGGAGAGCTTGGGGGCACCAGGCACCCTAAACACAGCCTCCCAAACAGCTCTGGAACGTCAGGGTGATCTCCAGGCTAGCCCCGGTCCTGTAGGCACTGTACCACCCCAGAAAGAACTAGGTCCCTCTCCCACCAAGACTGTGCACCCCACAAGCCCACCTGCCTTAGGAAGAAAACAGCTCTTCTGAACCGGCTCAGAGGACGCTGCTGAACTGTTGCTTGGAAACCTCGGTGGGATAGAGGGAGAGTCAGTGTTAGGGCAACCCTGCCCTCCTCTACCAGCCTCCCTGAGACAACTGGAGCTGCTCACCGGATATGAACATAGCGGTCATGCCAGCTCTCCCCCTTTGGCACTGGGAATGCCATTTCTCTTGGTACAGGAGTGACAGGCAGCCTTGCTTGCCGGGCCTCGGTAACAGTGACAGCTAAAAAGAGCAGAGTTGCCCCCAGGTCTAGAAAAGCCCTTACAGCTCCCTCTCTCAGCCCAGGTGAGATTCGGCACCAGGTGCCTTCAGGGTATTGCCCAGCCACCTGCCCAATCATCACCTCCTCCCATGAGTATTTCAGGAGATAGAGACCCAAAGACAGCATGACCTGGGCATTTTCATCAAGTGCCAGGGCCCCTCCTGGGTAGAGAACTTGGGGGAAAGGATGGAGTTGGAGCAGCCCACCTGTATGCTAAGCACAGGGCGTGGGGTAAAACCCTCACCTGGATCGAAGCACAGATCGCTGGTGTAGAGACTCCGAACTAGCAGACTGGAACACAGCCGGACTCTCTTGAGGTGGCTGTACTGCAGATTCAAGTAGACCAGGAGGATGTCGTGCAGGTCCAGTTGCAGGCAGGTCCAGCGGGCACCAGGGGGAGCCACACCTGCCAGGTCTGCAGGAGGCAAGCCAAGGTCAGCGACCACCCTCTTACTAGCCAGCCCACAGTGCCTTCTGTTCTTGGCCTGCCCCCATTTCCATGGCCAAAACAATGCACCCCCAACCTAGGATGGTCACCCACAGGCCACGAAGGAGCCTGACTGTGCCTACCCCACCTCCCTCTCTGCCCTCAGACTGCGTCCCCTGGACCGTCCATGTCCCATTCTTGCCCCATCTGTGTGTCACCTTTCCTGGACATCCCAGCCTCACAGATGAAGGGGAATTGAAGCCATGTAGCTGTGGACTTGAACTCCTTGAAAAGGTTAGAAAGGGACACGCGGATGACCTGGCCATCCTGCAGGGACAAAGAATGGCCATGAGAAGACAAGAGGGGGCAGCAGGGGTGCAGAACCCCCATGCACAGCCCCCACTCCTGAATTCTGTACCTTGGTGGACAAGTCCAGGTGGATGATGAAATGCTTGGTGGACAGGGGTCGGAAAAGCACATACAGGTATCGTCCAGTCAGCCCCAGGGACTGGGTACTAGTTTTGGGGAGCTGGATGTAATTGCTAGCAGAGACAGAACCCCGTATACGATACACTGTGCACTTTAAGGTCTTGTCCTGGATAAAAAAACGAGAGTCAATGTATCTCACAGACCTTGGAGCACCAGGAAGGTTGCAGCCCACGAGACCCTCAGGAGGTGGAGCAAAGTATCCCAGGCAGAGAAAAGGGCCCCCCTTCCTGCTGCCAGGTCTCCTGTCCCACGTACCATCACAGTCGCCACATCGCCCTCTTTAGTGGACCGCTTCCATTCGTCCACCTTGAAGTGTCTGAAGACGTTGAGAAATGGGTGTTCCCACACTGGGGGGATATGGAGGCGTGAGGACCTGACCCCAGGTGCCAGACCCAGGGCGGGGCTTCGCACCCCCCCAGGAGGGGCCAGGGACTGGGTCTGCGCGCCCTCCAGTGGTTACAGCAATCACAGCATGCGGACTAGGCTCGGAGCAAATCTTGCATCAAACTGCCCGTGGGCCTACGACGCGGCACTGTTGGAGCCAGGCCGTAGATTCAGTGTGCGCCTGACACTAGACCATGCGCCCGCCCCCGATCCTGCCAGCCGCGTGCCCCTCAGACTCCCAGCCCTGGACCCGGCTCCCCGTCCGCCAACTAGAGGCTTACCTCGCGCCATGGCGCCGCTACTCGCACTTCCCGCCTCCGCCGCCGCGCGCCTCACGCAGGGCACGCAGCGCGCGCCTAGCAACGGCCGCCTGGCAACAGCGCCACTTCCGTCTTTACGGCGGCTGGGCCACGTGATCTCGGGGCGGGGCAGCAACCCGCACCTCAACCTCAGGTTCGCCCTCTAGCTGTCTACAGCCCCTTAGGAGGGCCCCAAGACCCTGTCCGGCCTGCTCAGGTCACTCGTCCGCAGTCGCGCCCTGGCTCAGGAGACTTCGTCCCCAGGCCTCTCTGTGGCCACTCCCAAGCCGGGATCCTGTAGGGGCCTCTAGCATGACCAGCTAGATCATGGAGTTCCTAACTTTTCCTGGGGCTCATCTGTATGTTAGAAATGAGATGCACGCACAAGGGCCATCCACACCCAGTGACAGCCCAGCTCTCTGGACACCGTGCACACTGGGGGTATTCCACTTCACCTTGTCAGCTACAGGCGAGGTCACACACACAACAGGCTAATCAGTATCCCCCAGGGCTCCCACCAAACTTACGAGGCACCTTCGCCATCTCACAGCCAGGCCTGGGAAACAGGACCAGGGGTCCTGAGACCTGGCCCCAATTCTGGGAGGCTGGGACTGGCATCACAGGGCCAGTTACATAACATCTCTGGGCCTCCAAGCAGGACTCGAGAACTTGCCAACACCAACAGTGAAAGAGCTTGAGGAGTGGGTGTCATGTGGGACAGTTCAAAGGTAGATGAGATGGCCTTGGCACCTCTGTAAGGAGGATACAAGAGGGCAGTTGGGTAAGGCAATGAGGGCCAGCACTGCAATGTGGAAAGACAAGGCTACAAGGGAGATTGGCCTGGGAAGTGAGGATCCTTCTACCCGTCATGTACCAAGTAAAGGCCATTCCAAAAAGGCAGTTTCTCAACTTTATTAGGCTGGAGTTCTGCCCTGCCAGCCCCAGGGGCTGGTCCCTGGGCACAGTGAGCAAGATTGAGGTCAGACACAGTCAGCCCCTGGCCCCTGACAGCCTGGGACAGCTGGGCTAAGGTGTCAACAGGTGCAAAAGTCCAAACGCTGGCACTTCAGGTGTGGCTGGCATCCAGCCAGGCCCAGGGTGAAGCACAGCCTGCCGCAGCACATAAATAGGGTGCCATGGTCCTCTCCTAGTAGAAGGTCCACCACGGGGCAGGGCCAGGCCCTGTGGAGGCAGCATTCCTTCTGAGGCAGCAGCTATGAGCAATTAGTGATTCTGGCCAGGAACTGCTGGGCCCACCACTCGTCCAGGTCGATGGGCACAAAGTCTGTGGGCAGAGCAGAAGGCTGGACTCTGGTGTGGCCTCCCAGACTTCTCGGCATCTCTTCCCTCAAGCTGACCACAAGACCCTCACCCAGACCCCAAATGTAGCAGGCAACTGGGAAGACATGGGTCAGGTTCCAGTCCCTCCCATATCCCCTGGGGCTAGAACCTGGCAGGGCCCAGATTAGGGTAGGAGGGACTGGAGGGGACTCCCTGTGGGGGAGGGCTCACTCTGCAGTCGGGGGTTGGGGGTCCTCTCCACGTACTGCACAGGCCTCGGACCGCTCTCATCGGCTGGGCCACCACCCAGCTGCTGCTCCACTTGCTGCCAGGCTGTAGGGAAAGGGCAGTCAGTCTGAGCCTAGCACCCTATCTCCCTAGGGCCTGGTGGCCACTCTGGACCCCAGCCCAGAAGTGGGAATGGGCAGTCCGCTGGATGGTCACAAGACAAACAGGCAAAGAGCCCAGGAAGAGCCCAGCCCTCTGGCAGCTTCGAGTCAGGTTACAGTGGGGAAGACCAGTGGCCCAGGTCGCACACTTAAGCCTCCACACTACCTTCGGACACAAAGCGGACATTCTCCTCGTGGGCCAGCGTGTAGGTCTCCTGGGTCCCCTCGATGGATGGGGATGTGGTGGGGGGCCGCCGGCCATTCACCCGATTGAACACGAGCCTTGGCCCCGGACTGCGGAAAGGGGAGGAGATGGTTGGTGACTGTTCCAAGCCCAGGTGCTGCCTGGCACAGTTCTAGGAGCAGCCTCAGGCCACACCCACCACCCCCAAGCTAGATGGTCCTGACCAGGCCCAGCCTCAGTACTTCCCTGAACCTCAGGGCAGCTGTGTGCTGCATCAAGTGGTCAAGGCCTCTCTTCTGCAGGCCCAAGCCCCCAGCAGCTCAGCTCACACCTGCAGCCCCTAGCCCTGAGGCACGCCTGTGACTTCTGGCCAGTGGGGCCCCCAGTTGTCTGTACCCCAGGTCCCCAGCAGGGATCCATGCTCAAGGCATGAAGGCGCCCCTCCAAGGGTCTCTCAGGGATCCCCCCACCACCTACTTCCCCTGGACTGGCCAGGCCTCCAACAGCCTGGGTTCTAACTGGAGCCATGACCAGGTCACTCTGTCCCAACCCCACCCTCCAGGCGCAGTTCTTGGCTATATTCTCCCCACAGAAGCCTCTCCATCTTGCCGACGGCTCAGTGCGGGAAGGACCCAGACAAGAGCCCAGTGGTCTCTCCTCCAGGTCCCAAGGGATGGTACCCAGTGTCTGGTGAGCCATCCTACATGGGGAGGGTGTGACTACAACCCTGGCCCATCTTTGTAGGCCCAGGTGAGGGCAACACTCTTGCCCATGGGGGTGGGAATGCTGAGGAGATGGACACCAGGTGCTGGAGCTCAGCCTGGTAAGTATGCCGTATCTAGAGGGCCACTGGGCCCATCCCAGCCAGCTGGGCCCAGGGCAGTGATGGGCCGTGGAGGGAGCAGGGCCGCACCTACAGCAGGAGGTGGGAGCCGGGAGTCCTGGGCTGCACGTGCCACTCCGCCAGGCACTCGCCTGCTCGCAATCCTGGGCTCAGGTGCCCCACCGCCGCTCGGACTTCCTCCTCGGTCGAGAAGGGAACTAAAATAAAGAGGAGCGTCTTGAGGGGCACCGGTCCCGCCAGCTCTGGGCCACAGGGAAACTAGAGGGGCAGGGCTCCTCCCAGTCTGAGCTTCACAAACCAAAAGGTATGACTCAGACAGCCCCTCGCCTGCCACACCTCCACCCCACACCCTGCAAGACAGCAAGCTCCAGGAAAGTTGCAGGCTAGACATCGAAGAAGGAAAGAAAGAAAGGAATTGTAGCCCAGGGTTGTGGATCATAGGGACCAAGATGGTAGCTGGCACCTGCCTGCCCCTCCAGCCTGGCTGCTCCCTGCCAGCAGTACTGTGGTTACATAAGGGTGCTCCATAGGCCCTCTGGGGGAAAGGGCACATGCTCCCATGTGCTTGTGTTCCTGTGGATAAAGGCCACCTTGTGCCCGCTTCCCAGGGATGCTGCCCAAAGCCAAGCTCCAGTCCATAGTACCAGAGTCCCTGCTCAGAGCCCATATGGGCATCCTCTCACCTGATCCCCTCCACTACCCCAAGGTAGACCCCATACCATTTCTCAGCCCAGGAACCTGGGCTCAAGAGGGAAGTGACTTGTCCAAAGTCACAAGCTGTGAGTGGGTAGCAGTATCAGGACTTGACTCCATTATCTGTCTGGCTTCAAAGCCCACAGCTCAATATAGCTCCCAGGCACCTCCCCCACCCACCTGTGTGTCTCTCTGCCCCTGCATATATGGTGGTCACATCACCCCATCTTATCTTCTCCCCAATAGTTGATAACACCTCCATTGATCTTATTTTGTCTCCTGTCTCTCTCTGCCTGGGAGGGAGAACTTGTCAGAGGCATAGACACATGTGGCCTATTTAGCACCACAGGCAGTGCCCAGACCCATGCCTGGCCAGAACCCAAGCCCCTCGGTTATACAGGGAGGTCAGACAATGAGCATCTGTGGAGCACCAGGCATACAGACTACAGCACTGACCCAGACACTCCCTTCCTCCTGGGCAAGTTGGGGTCAGGGATACAGGGTGGTGAAAAGGCACTGCAGAGAAAAACAGCAGAGAAGGTGGACAGGAAGTCTCAGTGGAGCAACTTTAGAGGGTGGGCCCCTGAGAATATGTGGGAGCAGGAGTAGCTGCTCCTCCAGGTATTGAAAAGCTGGCTACTCTGGCCTATCAGTGGGGGCCTTTCAAGGCCACAGGGACTGGGGGGGGGCGGCTCAGGGAAGGGGGAATGACCAAGGAGGGAAGGGAAGCCGGCACAGCCAGCACATGATCTGCCTGCTCAGCACTCTTCTGCACCCAGTAGGACATAGTGTCATCCTGTGTGGCCAGCCCTGCTCCCTCAGGCCAGGCTTGTCAGCACCACATTGACCCTGGACCTGGCAGGCCCACAGTGTGCCTAGCTGGCTCAGGGCATGCTGAAGACAAAGGTGAGGCCTCCTAGGTGTTTTAAGGGCTCTGTATTATCTTTCCTATGTCTTTCCTCAGCACCCTCAACCCTGCCACAGATGCACCTTGCCTTCCCCAGCAACGGGTCCATGGAGAGGAAGATAAGTTTCTCCAGGTAAGAGAATGGGGAGGACCCTGGGCCACTCCAGCTCCAAGCTCCGTGACTGGGTGACCAGTAGTAGCTACACACTTTTGCCTCGTTTCTGAGGTAAGGAAGCTGTGAAGTTTAAGGCCCAGGTGACAAGGCACTGTCACAACACAGCCTGGGTCCCAGAGAGCATCCCTGAAGACTCACTAACGTCCTTCCCCAGGAGCACCTGTGGCTGGCCTAGGATCCAGCCCTAGAGTGTCAATATGCCCCCAGCAAGAAGCCCCTGGGAACTTAGCCCAGAAGGGTACCCACAGGCTGCCTCCACCTGTGGTATCTGAGGCCTATAACTGAAAGGGAGAAGCAGGCTGAACCTCCCCCCTTTCCCCCCACAAGCACAATCTCCTGACCTCCTGGCTGACCTTGAAGGTTGTTTGTCCTCAACTTGAGAAGTCCCCCTCGCCAGCAACCTCCTCCTCAGGCCCTCCTCAACACTCCAAGGGTCTGAGTCTGCTGCCCCAACTCCCCCTCAGCCTATGTGAGCCTAGACCAAAGCCCTGGGCCCAGGAAGTGCATAGACTACCTTAAGTCGAGGCCAGGGCTTAAGCCAAAAATGTATAAGGTTCAGACCTGGGGGAGGAAGATTTGATCTCCAGGTTACAGTACTGTGGAGGCCAAAGTGTCCCAGACTGAGCCTCCCATGGCCTCAGGTTCTTGGCACCAACAAACCTGCTGGTCAGAAAAGGCAGAAAACTGCAGGCTCCAGTTAGCCCTGAGCATCTGCGGCCTCCAGCGCTCCGTCAGGGTGTCTGGGATGAAGGGCAGAGGAGGGCAGTGGACTGGTAGGGCCAGAGGGAACCACGTGCACCTCTCCCCCACCATGCTTTGCAAGCACGGGGTTTGCCGCTGCCAGGGACAGGAGGCCTTGAGGGCCAGCGCCCTAACCACCTAGGAGAGCAAATCGCGAGCAGCTAGCTTCAAACCTTGGCCTCGGAGCTCAAGGTCGCCCAGGCATCTGACTCAGATGCCTGGAACCCCTCTAACCATGAAGCTGTTCGGATTCTCCCTACTCGGGGCCCTCAGGGGTCCCGCAGGGCCATTAGTGTGGGCGTCCAAACATATCGGGCCTAGCTCCCTTCAACTCAGCCAGGTGCCAGGTGAGGCGGAAGCGCGGAGCTGCAGGGGTCAGAGCCGCCGGCGCCTGCATGGGAGGACGTGGGCGGGGTCTCCGCGCCCCGCCCCTTCACGCCCGCCCGCCCTGGAACATGTGGCCTAGTCCCTGCTAACCTTTCCCCAAGGTCACCCTCCCGGCCCTACGGGGGCCGGTGGGGGAGGGGAGGTCCGGGCTCCAGTGGGGCCGCGCGCGTCTCACCTCGACAGGGGCCAGGGTCCTGGTGGCTGCGCCGGCGGGAGCGGCGAAGTGGGCGGCGCGGGCTGCCGGCATTTCAGGAGCTCGCCGAGCCTGCTCTCCACTTGCTGCTGCGTGGGCCCTGCGAGTACATAGAAAGCACGTCAGACGCCGTTGCGCCGGGACCTTGGTGTGTCCCGGCGCGCAGACCCCCCTATCTGGCCGTGCCCGCCGCCCGCCCCTGTGCACCTGTGCGGCGCTGCGCGACCAGCTTGCTGGGCCCCTTGGTGATGGTGTACATGGTGCGGAGGGGCCGCCCCGCGCACTGCTCGAACGCACGCTCTCGCCTCCCTGCCCGCCAGCCCGCGGCCAGGTCCCGCGCCCTCTGCTTAGGATCGCGCTAGGCGGGCGCCAAGGACGCTGCCCCTTTAACAGGCAGCCCAACGCGGCGTGGAAGGGGCGGGTCCGTTACACGCCCCCGGCCCTTAAAGGGCCCGCACGGCTCGGGATGGCCCGGGGGCACACGGCGGGGTAGGTGCTCCAGTTCCTTGGGAGACTCACCCCACCCTGCGCGGCGAGGCCGGGGCGGTACCTGCTGGAACCAGCGCTCCGCCCCACTGGCCCAAGACGAAGGCAGAGGTAGTGTCTTCAGGCCTGGGGCTCACGTTCGTCGCGCTGCCACGAGGCCAGGTGAGCTATGGGGCACCCAGAGCATTGCCGAGGCTCTGGCCCAAGGTGCCTGCCGGATCAACGGTAATGTCCCAAGGAGCCAACACCCCTGCCATTGACAGGCGCTGGGGTGCTCTGTGCGCACCCTGTAAACGGTGCTCCCACTTTTGTCAGTGGCCTCAGCCAGCATTCCTGGTGGGTCGGGCCAGTGTGAGGGGTTCCTCTTGACCTGGGTCTTTGGACTGAGGGGATCGGAGTCGAGAAAAAGGGATCAGCTCCCTGGGTTTGTGCAAAGACTTGAGGACACCCTGGGAATCTCCCACCCCAGGAGACAATAGCAGTGGGTACATTCTGTTCTGCATCTTAGCCTCCCATGCCCAAGTGCATCCTTAGCTCCAGGGAGGGGGTGGCTACTTACCAATACAGGAACAATGTGGGGATGGGTGGGATGTGGGAAGAAAAAAGGTGAGACAGCCCAGCTTGCCAGTCTCTTGTGTAGGAGAGAGCTGTCGCTGCCCCCCTTCCCCACCTCCAACCACCACCCCCGCCCCCAAACTCTCCCAGGCAGTGATGTCTGCTACAAGACCCACTGTACTGACAGTGCCTTAAAGCTCATCTGTGACTTCCAGGGTGCCTGGAACCAGGCCTGCCCAGAGCAGGTGGGCACACTTGGTAGCTGCATCTAGGAGGGCTGTACCCTACAGGATTTCTTTTGAGAATCAGACAAAGGTGCCCTTCCTCTCAGTTCACAGGCTATTCAGGGCTGCCCTAGGCTGTAGGTTGGAGGGTTCTGGCATGAGGAGGGAGAACCACAGCACTCTGGGTTTGTGAGCCTGAGGGCCTAGAGACACCCCGTCATCTTCCATTTGGTTGAGTTCAATCCTTAACAGCCTACCACCCAAGAAAACAAACTTTACCCACAGGTGCCCAGGAGTCGTGGAATCTGTCCCTAGGCTTGCGTGACCACCTTGGGCCCTCAGGGCTCCTGCACTGCTCTCACAAATGGCACCAGGGCAAGCAAGGGGTATCCAGTGGGGCCTTGTCTCCACTGCTGCCCCAGGGGGCTTGCCCTCAGCACAATGAACCAGTGGGTTCCTGGAATAAACCCAACCTCCTCCCCCCATAACCCACCTTCAGAGTAGAATGGCCTGAAGCCTCCCACCCAGGCAAGGCTGAGAGGCCAGAGCAGACATCAAGCAGAGACTGCAACAGGGAGAGGAGTGAGAGGTGGCTCCTGGCTGAGGCGGGGTAGGGGGAGGGGGTTGGCAAGGGTCCAGCAAAAGGAACCTCCACCCTACCTGGTCTGTGCTGTGGCCCTCCCCAGCTACCCCATGTGCTTATGTGGGGTGACCAGGCCTGCTCAGGGTCCCTCAGGAAAGCTTGCATCCCAGGGGTTGTTGGGCTGTCTTCTCATGTGCCCCAACACATAGCGCCTTGGCTTTGCATCCTGTCCTAAGCAAGGCTGAAATACAAATGCCCGCCTCCCATCTGCTTCCTTTGCAGGTGGGTCAGGCTGGGCTAGGCCTGTGACCCTGAGAGGCGAGAGGGGGCCCAGATCCCAAACAAGAGCATGTCCAGGGAATCCAGGCCCTGTTTCCATATCTGTGGTGCCTATATGTCCCCTTGAGCAGCATCAAGGCCAGCATGATCCTGCATCATCTGTGCTGGCTGCCCTGGCCTTTCTGGTGGTCTTATGCATGATGCTCACTCACACTCTGGGGAAACAGCACAGGGTGAGGGATCTGAGTGGGGGCTGTATCCTGAGGGTTTGTGTTCCTAGCAGAGGGAGCAATGCCCTGCATTGCGGGAGGGGGGGCGGGGGGCAGTGTCAATGCCCCCCTAGCCAACACAAACTGTCTTGAGAGCTCCTGCTCCCCAGGCACCCCACAAGCTGGCCCAGGTGAGGGGAAGGACAGCGCTTATTGATAAGTAGACAGGCCTGGCCTTTGCTTAAACCTTCCAGTGGCCAAGACCCCAAGCTCTAATGTCCTGGCCCTGCCCATAGGCCTTGTCTGAGGTCAAAGATTGAGTCCAGAGCCCTGGGAAGGGCCCAGAAGAGAGCAGCCCAACTGGAATGGTTATGACAGAGGGGAGGGGAGGGAGTGCAGGATAAGCAGGGTGCTGGAGAGGTTGGAGGGGTGGTAGGGTGGAAGAGCCCAGTGGTTTTTTCCAAGAAACACTGAACCAAGAGAGCAGGGGGAACAGAAAGGAAGAAGGCCAAGTTGTGAGGGGCACCTGCCAGGGCAGCCTGGCCTTCCCCCAAGGGACCTTACCAGCCTTACAGCTTCCAGGACCCAACTATGAGCACTATACCAGCTCTGGCCTAGGAATGGAGCCAAGGGGCATGGGATGGGCCCAGCCAGAGCTCCCAAGAGTTCAGCTTGTTTCTCCTGGACAGGCAGGAAACCCAGTCAGCACAAGGTTCTTCCCCCAAGCCTCCTTGGCCTTCCCATGTGGAGGGACTGTTCAATGACGTGACTGCTTTGGGACCCTCAAGCTAGATCTAGCCAGAACAGAGATGGCATCCCACAAATCCCCTCAGAGACTGTCAGATTAACACCCCGTCTCTCACCCCAGGTGTGCTGGTTTGTGCTGGTTTCTGGAACAGGCCATTGCCCTTCTCTAGGCAACCATATAACACATTTTTCCCTTATCTGGGAGTGGGTCATGACCCAATACCCCCATCCATCTTGCCCTGCCCTACTCTTAACGCCTGCGGTTCATCTTGCCACCACCCAAGACACACCTCTTATGTAAGTTTCCTTAATAAACTCTTGATGGAATGATAGAGTTGTCAACTTCTTTCTTTGTTCTCTTGGCCCAGGAAATTTTACCTAACACCCTGGATCACACAATCCATGATAGCAGGTCGGCCTGCGAGGGCCCTGCAGAGGCAGCATTTTGCAGCCAGCAACATTCTCATTATTGGAGAGGTTAGGAACCCACCCTGGGGGTCTTGAGGCTGGGACTAAAGGGAGGGGCCTCACCCAACAAGCAGAAAAAAATGGTTGTTAGGGTAAGAAAAAGCCTTTACATCACAGACTCCATTCATCATAATAAAAACAAGTACTGCTTTTCTCTTTAAAAAGGCTCTAGACGCAAAACTAAAATTTTACATAAAAGAAAGAAGCTAGTTTTCAGTCATCCTCAATCACTTAACAGATCTGAAATCCATACCCTCACAAACCCAGACTGGAAGATGAGCTTCTGCCCATGGATGGGTGCTCCCACATCACTGCCCAGCTTGTAGGGATCATTTGGCCCATTCCCAAACCAAGTGCAGTGGGTTGAATGGTGATCCCCAAAAGATATGTGCACCTAGAATGTGACCTTAGGCAAAGATTTTGAGATAAGGTCATCCTGGATTAGGATGGGCCATAAATCCAATGAGTGTCACTGTAAGAGAAAAGAGATGGGTATTTGGTCACAGAGACACACAGAGGAGAGAGCCAGGTGAAGATGGAGGCAGAGACTGGAGTGAGGTGACTGCAAGCCCAGGAAAACCTGAAGCCCCCAAAAGCAGGAGCAGTAAGGAAAAAGCTTCCTGTGGACTTTGAAGGAACTGACACCTTTATTTTGGACTTTTGGCTTCTGAAATTGTGAGACAATAAATGTATATTGTTTTAAGCCACTAAGTTTTGGGATAATTTGTTATAGCAGACATATCAAGGGGAGTGATAGTGGGTGAGGGAACTGGAGAAGAAGCACTCAGGGTGCGTAGAGGCCCTGGCAGGAAGCGAAGACACCCACTGGGATGGGGAGGGGGTTCAATGAATGATGGCCACATGGGCCTTAACCATGTTGTTGGCTCCAGCCATTTTGGGGCCAGCACTCAGGAAGGCTTGCTCCACAGCCCTTTGTGGGTGAGCACAATTGGGAGGAAGTGGGAATCCTTGCCCAGCAGCCCCTCTCTCACTAGGTGTTTCCTGAGCTCCTCCTGTGTGCCGGGCCCCAAGACAAGTGGTGGTGGAAGGTACAGCTTCCTGGAGGTAGAAGTGCAGTACAGGATGTCTGTCACATGCAGGAGGAAGTACATCCTGGTCTTGGACTTAGGCCAGAGGCCAAAGCAAGAGGGAGGTACTGCAGTATGGGCAGAAAGGCCCTTATCTTGTATCCCCTCAAGGCTCTCTTAGCGCTAGAGATTTTATCATGAAGATAAACACTCATTTGGAAAGGTGGTCCATGCCACAGTACCTGTCACTCATTGGGAGATAAGCCCCTCATGAAGGCCACCTGGGAGCCAAATTCAGTCTCAGGAGAGGACACTTCTGGCCCAACAATAATCAAGCTTTAGGAAATACAATCTCAGGCTGGGGCGTGGGACACTTCCACGGGTCTGCCGTTCAGCATCCTGTGGGGGTCCTAGACCCTCCCAGAGTTTGACACATATCCATGGCATTCCAGAAAATGTGTGCTCACATGTGTTCAGACAAGCTCATGCATGCATACCACACACACACACACACTCACAGGGACTCACTGAAGCCAAGGCTGCCACTCAGCTTTGTCCACCTGCTTCTGTCCCAGGCTCTGAGCTTGGTGAGTGTTGAGATCAGATGTCAGCTCACACAGCGTCCAGCCTAGAGTGATGGATGTGGCAGGCGGTTATCAACCTGAGATCAAACGCTGTTAAACAGGAGTAGTTGCTGGGCATTTGAGCAGTTCCTTAAAGCAGTGCATATGACAAACGGGAAAGCCAGGAGATCAGTTAGTCTCATGCTCCTCCTAATAGGACATGGGATATAAAGGAAAACTTCTTTTTCTACACCTATAACACTTCTGACACCAAATGTGTGGGTTTTCCTCACCGAGCAATTCTCCGATTCTCTGCGGACACCAACTATGTGTCCTACAATTTAACTCAATTCTGAAACTAACTGCTCAGCTTTAGCGCAGACCCCATAGGCTGTGAGCTCAGTCCTCCAAGATCGCCCCCACTTCAGACACCAGTCACAAGTCCAGATTGTCACCTGTGCTTCTGACAGGCCAGCTATAAATTGGGGTTTCCACGACCAAGGCCTCCTTTGTTTCCATAACTTACTAGAAGGGCTAACAGAATTCAGAGAAACACTTTACTTAGGTTTACCAGTTTATTATAAAGGATATGACTCAGGAACTGCAGATGGAAGAGATGCACAGGGAAGGGGTGAAAAGGCTGCGGAGCTTCCCAGCCCTCCCCGGAAGCATCATCCTCCTGGCACCTCCATGTTTACAACCCAGAAGCTCTCTGAACCCCCTCATTTAGGGTTTTTAATGGAGGTCCTATAACACAAACCTAATTGATTGTCATTGGTTGTTGGTGATCAGCTCAATCTCCAGCCTCTCCTTCTAAGGAGGTTGGGAGCTAGTCTGAAAGTTCCAATCTTCTAACCACAAGATGGGTTTCCCTGGCAACCAGCCCTCATCCTGCAAGAGTCATATCACAGGTAAGGCTGAAAGGAGCTTGTTAATAACAGACATTTTTCTCACCTCATCACCCAGAAAATCCCAGGGTTTTAGGAACTCTGTGCCAAGAACTGAGGCAAAGACCATATATATATTTATTATCTGACAATATCGCAGGGTGGCCAACAGGAAGCCAGTATCTCTAGGTGTGTGAGGAGTGGTTAAGGGGGCTGAGTGATGAGGGGCATAGGCAGTGAGACCTCAGGTGACCACTGGTCACAGGTGGGGGTCAGGAGCAGGGATGTGCATTGCGAGTCACCTCTCCTCTAACTGGAGACACGGAAAATGCTCAGCCAACAAATCAAGAGAAAGTGGGGCAAAAGGTGAGTCAGGTAAGGAAATCTCAGCACTGTAAAATGGAAAAGACCACTAAAGGAAGAGGGTGGTCACAATGCAGAATGCCAAAGGGATTGCCTGGAGGCGCGGAGGCCGCCCACTGAGTGGTGCTATCCCAGGGGGGCTGTGCGGACCAGCCAACCCTACAGCATTTCTCTCCACGTCTGACCATACCCATACCTCTGGCCCCTGGTCCCACAGTGCACGTCGCTTGGCAGGCAATCCCAGGCTAAAGTCCGAGTCAGGACCGCGAGATCGCTGGCCAGAGTGCCGTCGGCTTTGGAGATATTGCTTGTGAAAAATTGCCCAGCAAAAGAGATTAGCTAGTTTTGACTGCAGGGCACAGCCCTCAGCTTGCGAAACAGGGCCCCTCTGAAACGTGGGCCCCAAGGTGACACTTGCGGAAGCACGCTAGACACAGCAAATCCGCCTCTGATTTGATTCAGAGGTCACTGACCCCTCACAACGTCCGTGGTCATCTCAATGTCATTGAGAAGCCCTGAGCATCACAGAGTCCCCCTCTTTTAGGCCTGCTTAGTTCCTGCAGTCTGGGACGGCCCGCCCATCCGCAACCCTGCTCATCCGCAACCCCGATCAACCGCAACTCCGCTCACCAGAAGCTCTGTCCCAATAGGAGCCCCAGCTTGGCCCCGCCCCCATAGGCTCTGGAAGGTGCCCGGTTGCCATGGTTTCTACCGGGCAGGCCCAAATTGAGGCTGTTGTCAAACTAGTGTCTCTCATCCCCCCTCCTTTCCCTCGAGCGCTTGTGCGTTCAAAGGACACTGAGAGACTCCTACTGTCAGGCACCCAGTCCAACCGGCTCTCCTACCCTAGTTGCCCGCTGCGTGCTGCTGAGCCCGGCCTTGACAGCTGCGGTGGCAGTGGTATGGCGCATGCGCTATGGCGTTTCTGAACACGAGGCTGTTGCATCACAATCTTCTAAGTCTTCTGAGCCACCCAAGCGACGACAAGCGCCGCTGGTGTAGTGGTATCATGCAAGATTCCCATTCTTGCGACCCGGGTTCGATTCCCGGGCGGCGCACTTGGCCTTTAGGTTTTTTTTTATCCATCTCAAAAAAAAATTTACAGTCATTAACAAATTTTAAAACAAGAGAAAACCAAAAAACAAGGGGGAACCATTCCTGCACAGCACTAACAAGACAGTTTCATAGAGTGACGAGATCTATGAAGATATTAGGACGTCAATAGAGGCAGGGTGCTGAGCTGAAGAGAGCCCGCAAACCAGCGACCCAAGCTTGCGGGTGCTTCCCCCGCGCGCTTCCTGAGGCAGTGGGCCCTTTAACCTGCTGCGCGCGGCCTCCTGGGAATTGTAGTCGGGGGGGGGGGTGGAGCTTCACGGAGGCTGGACTACAACTCCCAGCGGGCTTCGCGGAGGCTGGACTACCTCTTCTGGCCCACAGCTCTGCGGTCGCAATGTTGGTGGCGGCGGCCGCGGACCGGAACAAGGATCCCATCTTGCATGTGCTGCAGCAGTACGTAGACCCGGCCCAGCGCGGCGTCCGTGTGCTTGAGGTGGCCTCCGGCTCCGGCCAGCACGCGGCACACTTTGCGCGGGCCTTCCCCCACGCCGAGTGGCAGCCGTCTGACGTGGACCAGCGCTGCCTGGACAGGTGCGGGGGAAGGCGGGACCCCGGGTGGTGAAAGTGGGCCCGGTCCCGCTGTCCCAGCTCCCTACGCCACGGTGACCTCTGTGAGCAAGGCTGCAGGGGGAGTCAGGACCAGGTGCACAGGCCACCTCCACCCACGTGTTGCCCTCCCACAGCATCTCAGCCACCACTCAGGCCCAGGGGCTGTCCAACGTGAAGGCCCCGTTGTACCTGGACGTGACCTGGGATTGGGAGCAATGGGGCGGGATCCTGCCGCAGTCGCTGGACCTGCTGCTCTGCATCAACATGATCCACATCAGCCCCCTGAACTGCACCGAGGTCTGTGGGAGCTTGGGCGAACTACCTGAGGACCAGCCATCTGCACCATGGGGCATTCCTCCCCCTGCATTGGGAGGGAGCAGGGTGCCAGGTTTGCCTGGTATCATAGGACACCGAGGCCCCAGGAGATCAGATTGGGTCTCCAGCCCCCAGTCCAGGGCTGTTTTGGAGGCCTGGGGAAAGTTCCTCACTGCCAACCTGCCTCCCTCCTCCCCAGGGGCTCTTCAGAGCAGCAGGACACTTGCTCAAACCAAAGGCACTGCTCATCACGTATGGGGTGAGTGCTCCTGCCAGAGATGGGCCTCCACTGGCTGGATGATTCCAGCGAGACTCAGCCATCCCCTCCTTTCTGGACTCCCCCTATTGTGTCAGTATTTTCAGTTGCCCTCTCCCCAACTACCTGTCACCATTAAACACACCCAGATCCTCCTTTCTCAAAGTTTCCCTGCACCCCCTTAGCTCACCAGCTGGTCCTCGGCTGTCTCTTTCTTGGGGTTAGGGAATGGTGTGTCCTCTCCATCCTCTGGTGCCAGCCTGAAAGTCTGTAGGATGGCTTACCCTGGGGCTATGGGCAGAGCCCTGTCCTTCTGTCTCCACAGCCCTATGCTATCAATGGGAAGATCTCTCCCCAGAGTAATGTGGATTTTGACCTGACCCTCAGATGCAGGTTAGAGCTGAGTGGGAGGGAGGCCTGGCTGGGAGGGCAGGTGGCTGGGTTATGCCCAAGCCACACCCCCTCTACTCCCCACTGCCCCATGCAGGAACCCAGACTGGGGGCTGCGGGACACAGCCCTCTTGGAGGACCTGGGTCAGGCCAGTGGTCTGCTCCTGGAGAGGATGGTAGGTGGGGAGTGCTGGGAGCATGGGCTGCCTCTCTGGGTAGCTTCTCTGGAGGCTGCTTCTTCAGCCAAAGCATTTCTCCCAGGTGGACATGCCAGCCAACAACAAGTGCTTGATTTTCCGGAAAGAGTAACTTCTTCTCCCAAATGCCTGTGACCCCAACGAGGCTCCTTCTGGGACAAACCCAGATCGTCAGTCCCTCCTTCCCTGGGCCAAGCCATGGAGACTAGCCTTGTCTAGTCTGGGGGCTCCTGGCCAGTGGCCAGGGGGTCACTGAGGGTGTGGAAATAAAGTGTTTCCTGCTGTCCTGTTGCTGGTGTACACTATATCTCCTCAAACACCCTGGTGGTGCTGGGTGGGCAGGTTGTGTCTCTGAGAGCCCCATATTGGGGGCAGGAGGGTTTGGCATGTGAGGTGAAGACTTGGGGACATCTTGGCCCCCGCTGCTCCTCTTGGGCAACAGAGAAGGAAAAGAGGACCCAGGGACTGCTGAGGCAGAACTAAGCTGGCCGCTTGGCCCTTCTGCCATAGGAGGTTGGCACTTACCTTGGGGCTTGGTTCTGGCTTGTGCTGCAGGGAGACAAGAGGCTCCCCATAGGGGAACTGATGCTCCCTAGTGCTCCCTGGTGCTCCCTGGTGATCTTAGACTGCAGCCAAAGCCCACGTGGTGGCTGGAACCTAGATTACAGACTGGGTGGGGGAAGGGTAGTACCATTGGGAGGCTCAGCACCAGCAGGTCATTAGGTCCTTCCTGGATAACATTTTTATTTGGTGGGACCTGGGGGGGACTGGAGGGCAGGGGCAACCAGAGCGCTGTGTTGGCAGGGCTAGTCCTGGAAGCGGTTGAGCAGCTCACAGGCCCTCTTCTCAAGGAGCTCTGTGATTTTCTTAACCCTTTTCTCACTGGCGGTGCGGATATAGCTGCCAGCATCCAGAACAGCCACACCGTCTCGCACCTCACCCATGATGACCAGTGGGCCATCACCAGCTGTCACGTTTGGGCAGGGACAGGCCCAGTCCATGCCACTCAGTGTCACCTCCAGGTACTTGGTGCCCAAGAACCTGAGGCCCATCTTGTCGTCCTTGAGCACGTCATCTAGGGCCACGCGGGCAATGCTGCCACCACCTGCTTCGGGCTCCTCCAGCACCTCAGTGAGACGCCCCACAATGGCAAAGTCGCTGCGGCACAGGCTCAGCGCCAGCTTGCTCCTGAGGCGACAGGCCCGGCAGGGCGGTGTACGTGGTACGGGGCACGTGTCCTCACAGCTCTCTCGGCTCTCAAAGTTGTTGCTGTTGCCTTCACAGCCACCATAGACAAAGGGGTGGCACTGTTGCAGCAGCGGGCTGTAGGCCCAGCGTGGCTCCCAGCCCTGGCAGGGTCCCTGCACGGCTGGCAGCACACAGGTGTCTCCAGGGCCGCGGGCACAGGCCTGCTGGCACGCCTCAAAGGTCTCGAAGCCCCGTGTGCCCCCGTCACAGCTACCAACTGGGAAAGTCATGCAGCTGCCTCGCTGTGGGTCAAAGTGCCAGAGGACATGGCTGGAGGGGGGGCCAGTACAGTCCTGTGTGTTGGGCAGGCATTCAGCCAGGGTGGGGGCACTGGGGGCCCTGTCCGTGGCCAGCTCTCGCTGGACCACAGAGAGTGGGAAGTCAGCCCGCAGCAGGCCGGCAGCGTTGCGTGCGGTGCAGGTGTAGAGGCCAGCATCCTCAGGCTGGGCGTTATAAAGCACCAACTGCCCAATGCTAGTGACCACCACATTGCCATACATCTGGTCTGGCCGCATGATCAGGTTCTCCTGCTGGTCACTCTGCTTCTCCCAGGTCACAGCAGGTGGTGGGTGGCCGCTGACATCACAGTGGAGGCTGGCGGTGCCCCCTACATACACCACCTGTGGGGAAGGGCTGCTGTAGAGGGCAGGTGGCACTGGGGTGTCCCCAGGCGTTGGGCGGGCAGTGGTTTCAGGTGGCCCTGGGCTGCTGGGTGGCCAGCTGAGGATGTGCTTGCAGGGCACGACGTGCAGGCGGAGGCCACGTAGGCAGGCCTCGGCGTCCATGTAGCAGCGATTGTAGTAGGTGAGGCCGTCAGAGGCGCAGGTGAAGCTGGGCTCCTTCTCACAGCGGTCACGGCAGCGACACACAGGCTGCCCATCCCAGATATCGCAGTTGGAGCCCTGCTGCGGGCATGCAAAGCCCTCACACGAGGCCATCAATGTGGGTGTAGCTAGGCCACCATCAGGGAAGCGGGCAGCCACACAGCTCTGCAGCCCACATACATTGGTGCAGCACTTCTCAGCAGCCACGCAGTCCTGGGGATTGAGGGACAGCTCAGCAGGTGCCCTAACACCCCCTGCCTAGCCAGGGCTCTGGCTTGCTGGGCAGGGTGCACCCTACTGCATCTCCCTGAACCTCAGTTTCCCTTCTGGAAAGCTGAGCAGGTTTGCACAAATTTGCTTTCCATTCAATGCAGTAAACTACAGCTGCTTCACAGGCCAGTCCTGTGTGTCATCTCACAAAAGCTCACTGAATCCTCAGACCCTGTGCCCCAAAGGAGGTTGTATTATTACTCCCATAGTACAAATAAGGAAACTGAGGCCCAGAGAAGATGGGCAGCATGATCAAAGCCACTTTAGGGGGATGCAGAGCTGGGCTGCAAAGGCAGGACATCCAAATGTAGCCCCTGCCTTTCTACCGGGCTGGTCCTGAGAACTGGCCCCAGGGTAGGGATGGGCAGGTTCAGGGAGTGAAGAATACAAAGATTGGGGGTATCCCAAGACCCTCATATAGGCCATGGACTGAAACCCTGGCAGGAGTGTGGGAGCCAATGAGGAAGTAGATTTCTGGGGCTGGGGTCCCCTCTGTAGGCAAAGCCAGGGGTCATGGGTGAGGTCTGGTCTTTCTCCAGGCCACCCGTTTCCTGCCCCCCCGCCTCCCCAGCAAGGTAGGTGAGGACGGAGCCCACGCTCACCTGGTCCCCGACGCACTCACGCTCACAGGTGCTCTGGGCGTCCACCCACAGGTTGGGGCTGAGCTGGTTGGGACACACGCCCAGGTGGCTCCGGGGCCCCTGTGGCAAGCTGGCCCCTGAGGTCAGCCCAACCATTAGTAGTGGCAGGAGCAGCCTCTGGGCCGACATGGGGACCACTGGGCCAGGGGGTGGGGATATGTGACCACCAGCCCCGCGGGCCCCGCTGACTATGCCCTGCAGGCATCCACCTACTAGGCCTGTTGTCAGCGCCCCTGCCCTCGGGCCCCTGGCAGACCCTCCAGGCTCCCCTTTGGTCCCCAAAGTCTGAGCCCACAGCAGATGCTCTGTTTCAACACCCGGATGGAAAAAGAGCTGGGTAGGTTCCGGATCTCTGAGCTCTGGTGTTGCCCCTACTCAGCCTGGCCCCTCTGTGGTCAGCACAGGGCAGGGGGCGGGGAGGGGGGAAGGATAGGGAGGGGCTGAGGCCTAGAAGCAAGGAGACACTGGCCAAGAAGGGCAAGGGGCGGAGAAGGGCCGACTCTGGCCAGAGGGGAGGGGAGGGGATACTGTAACCAGAGCCCCTCCTCTCTACAGGCCCTGGTCTCAGGGGATCAAAGCTGCCTGGCAGACCCTCTCAGCCCAGGTTCAGGACAGGGAAAGAGGGGGAAGGGAGATCAAATGCTGAGGCTGCCAGAATCCGCCCTTTCAAACTCTTCCCAGGGGTCTGGGGCCCCAGGAACATCTGCTCTGAGACTGGATGGAAAACGTCCCGTGACCCTGTGTCTGACCTTATGACCCAGGAGGCAGAGTAATAAGAGCCTGGTCTGGTCAGAATGAGACCAACAGACGCCCCAGGTCCAGAGGACGCCATTGGTTGGCCCTGTGAGGGGGCCACTGGTGTGGAGGGCCACTGGGTCAGACTTTGGACAGGACACAGGGCCCAGGACCTCCCACAAAGCTGCAGCCAGAGGCAGGGTCCCTGAGTGTTGGGATCATGTTCAGAATGATTGTCCTCCAATCCCTGCTGACCTCGAGTGTCCATTGTACCCCGGGGCCTGGGTCCTCCAGGTTGGGGTGAGTCTCAGGGGATGGCCCACTCTAGGTTATCTGCTACATCCCTGGCTCCATGCCTATCACCCTCTCAGGCAGCAGTGAACTCAGGGGTTAGGCCCTCCCAGGGCCATTAGTGAGGGCTCAGATCCCAGGTTCCAGCTTTGGGGTCAGTGGGGAACAGGTGGTCCTGCTAGCTACCTGCTTTGCTACCCTATAGGGAGGGACAGGCTGACGGCTGCCTGCTTGGGAATGCAGCTCACCCTGTAACTGAGGAGGCTGCAATAGGCATGCTTAGCCCTCACAACCAGGACATGTACTGGTCAGCAAGGCTGGTCACAAGGGACAGAGGGGTCCACAAAGCTGTGCTAGACCCATCGTATCAGAGTGCAGACCCACAACACTGCACCACACCTCCAACCCACCAGCCAGTTAAAACCAGACTTTAATTCACATAAAATACAGCCTGGAGGTCAGAGCTGAATTACATTTACTGTACAAAGAAACAAAAACAGTTCAAAAGGAGCTCAGGAATGGTGTGAGTGTCAGCAGTGAAGGGTAGTGTTTATGTGGTGAATGCAGGACAGTCCACACCCTCAAAATAAAGTCCGCGTGATTTCGTTCAAAGTTCAAAGAAATGGGTCAGGTTGGTAGGACAGGACAGGTGGGGCCTCCTCTGCCTGATCCTGCTGGTGGCCAGGCCTCAGCTGGGGTCCCCAGGAGCCCCTGCCCCAACTTGTGTCCTAGAACAGCAGGCGTGGGGACTGCCTCAGGGGAAACCCACTGCAGAGGAGTCCCAGAGAGAGGGAGTCTCAGGCCTAGGGAGGCCCCAGCAGGAGGTAGAGTTGAGCACCAGTGTGACCAACGGCCATGTCACCAGCCAGGTAGGTGGAAAGAGGCCAGGCCTCCAGCTCAGGGCTAGCTGCCGGGTCCTGGAGGAGGAACTTGGGTCCACCGCTGTTACTGCTCCAGCTGGCATCACTAAGAAATGGGTCAGAATGGTTCTGGTGACGTGACCTCACAGAGGGGCAATGCCGGGCAAGAAGCAGCTATGGAATGACACCCAAGGTCGTCAGGAAACAGAAGCTGGCAAGAGCCAGGTCCAGACACTCAGGAAGCGAGTGAGTGGTGACTCAGTCCAGACCTGCAGAGTACCTGGCAGTCCCTCAAGTATTTATCACCTACAGACAGCTCTGCATCTTCACAAGGAGAAATGTTGAGCCCATCTCATATAGCAACATATGTAAACATGACCAAAGGTGCCCCCATGGGAGGAAGGATGTGGGGCATAACCCACTTTTCCTTTCCCAGAAACATCAGCACTCCTCTTGGGAGCCCACAGCTCCATGACACACGGCGACGTTGCCGAGGAAGGCTGGCAGGAACCCAGGAAGTTGCAGACCCACTGTGCAGACTGTCAGGCCCACCTCCACAACACTGCCCAGCACCGTGTGGTGGGCACACTGGTCACCATGCTCAGAAAGTCCAGCATGGGTAGTAGGGTCCAAGTTTGCTGCCCAAAGCTCATGTGTCCCCCCAGGCCCCTGCATAGCCCACACCCCATGTGAAGTGTATGGAACAGTGTATTCCTTCCCATCTTTGCCTCAAATCCCTCCCTAATGTCCCAAAGCTTATCTTCATGAGCCCACTTGGGCTCACCCCATGGCTGCATTAAGGCTTCCCTGTCGGCCCTTTAAAAAGGTACAAAAGTGGTGAAATGTCTCACATAAATAAGAAAGCGAGCCAGGCCCTGTGGGACCCCAGGACAGTCCCCTGAAGGTGGAATCAGGCAGAGCACATGGGGACCTGGGCTCACTCCGCAGCGCAGCCTCTGCTGTCCTACAGGGCTCATTTGGCTGAGAACACCTGCCCGCTAGGTGTGTACCACGCTCCCAGGAGGGGCCATGTGGCCAAAGTCTACCTTGCACACAGCACCATCCCAGCACCCGGCCAGGAGCTTCCCCAAGCCTGAGCCCTCACTCCTCGAGCGTGTCTGGACAGGTGGTGCTTGCCTGCCCTGCTAAGAGATTTTGCAGTTGCTCCTGGAGCAGTTCTGGGGCGGGCTATGTGGGGGGCGGATAGACTTGGACCTCTTGAGGCTGTTGCCCTTGCTGCCACCACCCCCTGCCCCACTGGCCAGTGAGTAAGAACGCCCATGCATCATGACAGCATTCATGCCATTGGCCATTGAGAAGGACTTGAGGTGGCTCTTGATGGTGACAGGCAGAGGGAGCTTGTCGATGAGGTGCACGGGGGTACAGGAGACGATGGCACGACAGCAGAGGTCCTGCAGGCTGAACACTGGGAAGTGCAGAAAGGAGGTATGTAAGACCTCAGGGGTCAAACTATGAGGAAAGGGTATCAGATCATGGGTAGAGTGGTCAGATAATGGAGGGGGTTCAGGCTGGGGGGAAGGCAGTGAGGCACCAAGTGATCTTAGAGCCTAAGGCCCCGAGTTACGGGGGACACTTAGGGTTGAGTAGTCTCATCTGGTCAGATGAGCACAAGTGATGCTCAGTGGGGGGTTGAGGTTTTTGGACCTGGATTCTGGACACCCCACCACTTCACCTTGTGCCAGGTATCATCAGAAGCAGCCACTGGAAGATGCCTTGCTCTAGCTTTCTCCCTAGAGCTGCACACTGAGAAGTATCCTGGGAGACCCTGCTTCTGAGGGATTAGCCAGATCTGCCCCCAGTGTGCTTGGCAGGAGACTGAAGCTTCCAGAAACACTGGCCAGCTCTGGCATCTCAGAGAGGACATGGCTTGAGCTTGTGGCACAGGGAAGGGTACAGTCAGACTCTTTATAGCTCAGCTCTAGAAGGGAGGGGTTAGAAGCTGCTCCCCTGCTTGCTCTGGGACACACCAGGGCCCATGGCACCACCCCCAGCATGAGGGCATCATTAGGTGTAATAATTCCAAGACCCCCAAACAAAGCACATGCAGGAAGCAAGTTAGTTCAGCCATGGCACATCGTGGGAGGCCCACTCCTGGGAGCCTGAACCCCTGAGAGGGACTACGACCTCTGAAGGGTCGCCTGTCTGTTGTCCTCAATAATCGATTCTTAGGCCCCAGGGGCCCCAACAGTTGTGCCTCACCTCGGTTAGGCCTCCAGATCTTCTCCATGCCGTGCCGCATGAGAACGATGCGGGACAGCTCAGTAAAGGACTCGGTGACATTGAAGTTGCACAGAGGGCTGACCTCGAAGAAGGTCATGCAGTTCTTCTCTGCATAGGCGCGCGCCTGCTCCGTTGGGACTTGCCGCTTGAAGGCCAGGTGTAGCCGGTTCCCAACCAGGATCCGGGGGACTCCAGGTGCATGCTTGGGGGGCATAAGACTCAGAATAGGCATGAACGCAGGATGCCCAACTCCTGGCTGTCCCCCGCTCCCTGATTCTGTGATGGGATGGGATTCAGACCTGTGAGGCACAGCGCCCCAGCCTTCAAGTGCCATGGCAGTCAGTGCTCAAGAGGATGCACAGAGCTGGGAGGAGCGACAAATAGGGGGCCACAAGAGGCTTCTGCGAGGAATGGGAACGCACGTGCCCCAGGGAGGGGGTGACCATGAAGGGGGTGTCTGCAGGTGCATACCTACCTCGTCAATCTCCTTGATCCACCGGTCAATGCCATCAAAGGACCAGCGATTGGTGATGTCATACACCAGGAGGATCCCCTGCAAGGGAGATGTGGGCATCACGAGGCTGAGGGGTTAGCCAGATGGAAGGCTCTTGTTCCTGCATGGATTCCCCATATGAACACGAACCCTCCCTCCTAGCACAGGGAGGGCAAGGACATTCAGCACAGCCAGAAAGCTTTCAGGGACTGCATTAAGTTATTCGACAAATGGGAGTGTGGACAACGCACTGTGAGGCATCCTGTCACGCTTAAGAAGGGCCTTTGGTATTGGGCACTGCTTCTTCTCACTGTGGCCAGGCCCATGTGGCCCTGGCCATCCTCATGTGGGGTGGTAGGAATGTCTTCTGACAGTCAAGGATCTTGTGGTGCAGTGCTGCCCCTTCCTTCCCCTTGGGGATTCAGCTGGGACAGAACTGGCATTTTTTAACTTCTTTATTCCAAGCACATTATAAGCACTACCCTGTGACCATTTAAAAGTTACGAGAGCTAAGACAGGTGCAACAGGTCTACAGTGAGAGGCAGGTCCTGTGGATAATCCTGGCAGGCAGATGTGGAAGGCGTCCCAGACACTCTGTCCAATAATGCACTCTGCCTTGGTTTCCAGGGGAACTTGATTGGAGGCGTTTGAGTTTTCCAACCCAAACCTGCAGAGCAGAACATCAGTCACTCCAGCAGTTGTGTGTGGCCAGCAGAGGATTTGCTATAGGACTTTCCAGTCACATCTCTTAGAGACTAATTGCTTAGAGCTGAGCCCTGGGCTATCGCCACCTGCCCTAAATGTCTCAACAGTGACTTGCAACAGGCCTCAGGAAAGTGACTCCAGAATGCCCCAGCCCCACCCCCCATCTGGCCCTGCACTCTACTCAGAAGCAAATTCACACCCTCCCCATCTCACTGAGTCTTCATTTGGTCTATGCCTCCATCTCAAAATGAGCAATTTTAAAAGCCTTTCCCCTTAAAAACGTCCTTCAAATTTTTGGAAGACTTAAGTGTACCCCCCTAGGTCCTGTTAAGACAAATGTGGAAATTACTTTAACGTCCACCCAGTGGCTCCTCTCTCTGGACGGAAAGCCTGGGGTTGGGTAGGGATGGTACTGGCCCTCCAAATCCCCTCCTAAAAAATTATTGTGGCTGTATCTGAAGACTAGCCCTCTCAGCTGTTCATCACAGCATGAAACAAACTGCATGTGCAGTCAGAGGGCTACAGATGAAGTCGAGGTGCAGACATGCCTCGCTGATGATAAAAGTAATAACAGTGCACCTCAGAGCAAACATGCCAGTCCCAGTCAGGTGCAAAACTGACAGAAGTGCAGATCCCAAATGCTATGTATAGTACGGTGTTTTAAAATGAAATATAAACATACAGCATACCACACAGAAAAGGTTTCTACGGATGTAACCACATGTCAAAAGGCTGGATGGGGGCTTATTATCTTCTTGCTTATGCTTACCTACATAATGTTGAAAAAGCTCAAACTAGTGAGCAGAAGCGCATTTTTTGGGCTCAACTTCAACTGCACCCCAAGGCTGTTGGGGAGCCCTTGGTTGCTCCTCCAGGTGGCACCTGCCTCTTCCAGACACCACCTTTCTGGGGCTGCCCAAGTCTAATGGGTAAGGATAATGACAGAGGAGACCCACCAACTCCCCAGGCACAGGGAGGAAGGAAACAGAGCTGGTCACAGTGCAGGCATCAGGGACCACAGTGATAACTATCTTGGCAGGGAAACCAAAGACAGGGTTTTAGTTACCGGAATCAATTCCCTCAAGGAGGTCAGTTGTGTGTCTCAAAGAGGTGGAGGGACATTTTTAAAAAGTAGTATTTTAGAGTATGAATAGCAGCTTTCCTTCTCTAGTCTCCCCACCCACTCCTCCAGAAATAACCTATCGTTTATTTATTACACAGTGCTGCTCACTCCAAATACAGACAAGTCACAGTGCAAACCACCCAGTCCCCACCTGGACCTTTCCCCACAGTGGCTGCACCTCCACCAAGCTCATCAGTCAGTGCTGCTGTTGGCTTGCAGGTAATTTCATCATATATTATTATAAATCTCTGAGCACATACAGCTTGACCTATAAGAAGTAGAACTGCTGGGCCCAGGAGTAGATGTCTTTACTGTCAAAGATATTTATCGAGCTATAGCTTATACACCTGAAAAAGCACAGATTTTAAGTATGAACAGTTTGATGAATCTGGACAAATATATATACCTGCACAACCACCACCCAAAACAAGGTAAAGAGGTGCATTTTTAAAAAATTAAAATTAAATGTTGGCATGTGTAATGCATTTGTATGGTACAGCTCCCAAGGAACACAGGCTGCACATGGAAGCGTCTGCCCACGCCCAAAAGCACCCAGGCTCTGCCCAGAAACAAGTGATGCACTGAAAGTGGGGAGCAACTGTCAAATGGTCCCTGGCCTATATGCCTACCCACCTGGGCAGTGACAAGGGGAACTTGTCAGTACTTGTTGAATGGTAACTGCATGCTCCATTTTTCACATGAAACCCCTTTTTGTATGAATGAACCAATCACACTCTATCCAGAAGGAGACTAGCACCTGGCCCTGCTCGTCCAGATGACCTCAAGTCCTCAACTAAACAAGGCAGTTCCCTGTCCCCAGCTCCATTATTACACGGAGCCCAGAAGGCCCACTGTCTCCAGAAGCAGGATGTGCCAGCCTCCCAGGGCCCCAAGTGGCTACCTCAGACCTCAGCAACAGAAAATGATGGCTATGGGTCTAGGAGGTCAGGAACAGAAAGGTTACTCATGGTAAGAACAAGATAGTCCTGCTGCAGGACAGGTAACAGCAGCCAAGGGTTGGCGGTAGCTTTTGTGACCTGGGCTCTGAGGGACCCACAAGGCCCCTCCACTCTTAACTGAGGGTGGGAGAATATCAGGAAATACAAAACTCGACTGGCAAAGATGGTCTTGCTACTCTGCATACCAAACTGGGCGGCATTTATCCTGGATACCTAGCCTTTCAGTCTGCACTGCCACCACCAGGCAGGATGGAAATGAGACAGGGAAGAGCAATGCCACTGAGACAACAGCACCTAAGAGAACCCTAGAGCTCAGAGTCTATTACCCATCACACAGGCCCCAGGTGTGCAACTGGCTCCTCAAGCCCAGAATTGATAAAAAAAACCTCCAGAATTAAAGCAAGAGCAAAAACAAACACACAACTGACTGGGCTGGACATTTTGGAGAGAACATGGACTTGATGACACAGTGTTTGCTCCCCCCGAAACACTGTATAATCTGGCAAATGCCCAGGCTTGTTAGATGTCCTCAATTAGCTGGAAAGAAATGACTGCAGTCTGTTCCATGTTTATACCCAGAGCACGTGGAACCTCTCAGGTTTAATCTCAGTGCTATCTTGATGTTGGGTTCCACAAGCAGTTCTCGCTACTTAACCTTCACCTCTGATGCTGATGTGGGGTGCTAAAAAATGCCCCCAAGCTGTGATCCACACCCTGATTATTTAGGATCAGCTGCTCCAGGTGGAACTGCTAGGTGAACAGAACACCAGCACACACTGGGGGGAAATCAAGCTAGAGCTCCGGGTGCCAACAACCATACCTCTGTGAGAACTCCTAGGATAGGAGCCATCAAGCCCAGCCAGGGGTCCTCGGCCCCCACTCAGCATCTCCCCGCTTCCCACCATGTCTGAGAACCCCCACTAAGGAAGGCCCTGGAGGAGGGTGCAGGTCAGGGGTCCCCAACAACACCTAAGTGGCTTTAGTGAGACCCCTGCCACAGACTTCTCTCCCTCTCTGCCTCCTGAGGTCCCATGAAGCAGAAAGAGCAGAAGTACAGGGTACCCAGACAGCTGCAGATCTCATCAATCCCAACCCACAAGCAAAAAGGACATCACATGAGGCTCCTCATGAGCCCAAGCCAGAGTGAGAATGTGATAGGAAGCTCCTTCTGAGTGCAGGCCCACCTGGAACCTGTGGCCCACAAAGCCAGGGGCTCCAAAATGCACCCAAACATCCCCACTCAAATGAGTGTGTGTTGCTCCTGGTGGAGGATCCTGCCTGGGGAGGTCTGAACTGGGCAGGTCTGAACTCTCGGGTCTCCTTGGCAACTTTGGAAGTCGAAGGGGGGGAGAGTCGTGGACTGCTCTGCACTGTAGACAGGACTGGTCTTGTGTCCATACTCCTCACACTGACATGGCAGTGACACCACAGAGCTGGTTTGTTCATGCAACTACTTCTCTCCTCTCCTTCTAGCCTTGAATCATATGCAGATCTACTCAACATGCAAGCATCTTGTAGGGCCCAGAGGACATAGAGAGAGGGACAAGCAAGCCCCTACATGCTCCCCTGGGGTGCCCCTGCTCACCCCCTCCCCAGGGTGGCCCCATTCCCCTGTAAACCCACTCAACTTGGGTGCACTTTCATGGCAGCCCCTGGGACAGCCCCCGTCTCCTACTCCTTGCTGATGCCCTGCCTCTCTGAGGTCCTGGGACAGCCCCGCCCACAGTGGCTCCAATGCTCAGTCCCACAGTCCTGATTAGGAATCTAGCCTAGTCAGCCCTGGCAGCCACCTGCCCTGAGATGGACCTGGCTTCCCTGGCAGCCTCCTTGCTCCACAAGCGAAGGTCTTATGTGAGGGGGAAGTCATTTCGGTTTCTAGTGAGCCAGATGACCAAGCAGAGTTTCCACAGTACAGAGTCCCAGCATACCTCCCATGTTACCAGCCACAGGAGTCAGTGGGGACACAGAGTGGGAACAGAGAGTGGGAACATAGGGACCTGGTACCCTCTGATGACTGAGGCCCCTAGCTCAGAGGGCAGCCTACTGGAAGCCTGATGTCCAAACATCAAAACTTCCTTAAAAAGAGTCACACATGTAGGGTCTGACAGCACAGAAACATAAGTTGTCCCTCCGGAGAGCGGCACTGGTAGTGTTGCTGGTCTTACCTGTGCGCCCCTGGAGTAGGACCTGAAGATGGTGCAGAACCTGCCCTGGCCCGATGTGTCCCTGAAATACAGGGGCAGGGGACAGGGGCGGTCAGTGGGATGTAGCCCGTGGGACTCTGGCATGTGCAACATGATCCCTCCCAGGGGCTCAGACCCTGGCCTCCTTCCCCTCCCCCTCCACAGCTCACACTGGCCAACCTCTGTGGACCTGGGTGCTCAGGGACACTGTCCTGCCAGGCTGGAGAACCCCAACCCTGTTAGGAATTTATTCTTGACTTCAAGGTTCTAGAAAACGCTTCTTAGGGTGCAGCAAAGGAAGAGGGAGGAGGGGCTGTGGCCACTGGAAATGAGCCTTTGTGGGCAAAGGGAGTTGGGCTTTATCAGGACAAATAGCCCTGGACCTTTTGGTTCCTGTATCACCAAACAGGATCCATTCCACGTTTACACAGGACCTCTTTAAACAACTATTCCAAATGAAATGTAAATAGGACTCCTTCCCGTTCCTCTAAGGATTCTTGACACTTCATTTAGCTTCGGAGGCCCCATCAATAACTCTGAAGTGCTGCAGCACCCCCGCCCCCAGGCACCGCTGCCCTGCACAGCTCCTGACTCACCAGAGCTCCAGCTTGACCCGCCGGCCGTCCAACAGGATGGTAGTCGTCTTGTAGTCGATCCCTGTGAGGAAGCAGAGGGTGGCTGAAGGTAAGGCCTGGGGACAAGCCCACCAAGACCTGCCTCACCAGGGCTCAGTCTCACAGCCCAGCAAAGCCAGGTGTAGTGGCCTGCTGCCTCCAGCTGAGCCTTCTTGTGGCTCCAGTCCAGCAACGCAAGCATGCTGGGCACCACAGCTCAGGCCAAAGGGAGGGTGGCAGAGAAGCAGAGTCCGGCACGCCTGAAAGAGGACAGCTCATCTTTAACTGACCCACTTTGTATGGATCTCAAGTCGAACTCTCAAAGGCTAATCATATTTTCAAGTTCTTAGGTTCACCATAGCTGCCAAGTACTGACAACTGGAACGTGCTTAGAGTATTAAGGGTAAAGTAATTTCTAAAATGCTATTTCTCTGGAGAGGTCTCTGAAAAACCTATATATGCCATAGCTTGCTTTTCCTTCCTTCCTTCCCTCCCTCCCTCCCTCCCTTCCTTCCTTCCTTTTATCTCTCCTTCCCTCTTTCTTTTCCTCCCTCTCTCTCTCTCTCTTTTTTTTTTTTAAATACTTTTATGGGAAAAAGTCCAAAAGAAGTTGGTAGGCACAAGGAGTGCTAGACATGTTATCTTACATGTAAGATCTTCAACTGGTTTATGGATCTTCTGAAAACTTCTAAAAGCTCAGTGTTTCCTCCTCTTCTCTTAAGCCTTAAAAATGTCACCAGTTTCATGACTTTATATATCACTTGTTTCAAGAGGGCTTGGAAATAGGCATTTTAACACGGGTGTCACTCTCACCCAGTGTGTGTGCACGCGCGAGCACACGTCAGAGGGCCTGCACTCCTTCAGGCATCTGTGCCTGCATCCTGGCTGTGCTTCTGCCTGGCCAGCTCCTAACCACATGTCAAAACCTGGCTCCCATACATCAAAGGACACTTGACAGAATAAAATTGCAACCCAAGAAATGGGAGAAAATATTTGGAAACCACATATCTGACATAGCAGGAATATATACAGAAATCTTACAACTCAATAACAAAAAAACCCAGCCAATTAAAAATTGGGCAATAGATATTTCTCTAAAGATATACAAATGACCATAAACACATGAAAAAAATGCTTAACACCATTTCTCATCAAAGAAATGCAAATCAAATCACAATGAGAGATCAACTAACACCTATTTAAATTATTATCAAGAAAAATAGAAAATGACAAAGATTGGTGAAAATGTAGAGAAATCTGAACCTGTGTCTACTACTGGTAGGAATGTAAAATAGTACCGTTACTATAGAAAACAGCCTGGCAGTTCCTCAAAGAATTAAACACAGAATTACCATATAATCCAGAAATTCCACTTCTGGGTTTACACCCAAAAGAAGCAAAAGCAAGGAATCGAACATATATGTATTTGTACACCCATGCTCATGGCGGCGTTGTTCACAAAGCTGGAAACTACCCAAGTGTCCATCGAGGGAAGAGTGGACTAACAAAATGGTCTATACATACAATAGAATACGATTCAGCTTTAAAAGGGAATGAAATTCTGATGCATGCTATAATATGGATGAACCTTGAGGACACTATGCTCAGGGAAATAAGCCAGACACAGGACAAATACTGTATGATTTCATGTGTATTATGTCCCTAGAGGAGTCAGATTCATAGATACAGAAAATAGAATACAGTTTACCAGAGCCTGGGGGACACAGATGGGGAGTCAGCATTTAATAAGACAGAGCTTCAGTCTGAGAAGATGGAAAAGTTCTGGAGATGGATGGTGATGATGGTTTCAAAACAGTGTAAATGTACTTAATGCCTCTGACCTGTACACCTAAAAATAACTAAAATAGTAAATTTCATGTTATGTATATTTTACCACAAATTTTTTTTAAAGTAAGAGAAAATTCTCTTGCACATATTCTCAAGTAAAAGAGCTATATTCTTCAGGAAGAAACAGAACTCAGACCAGTCTTCAATGTCCTCCTCTGCACTCGTCCTTCCCCCCAGTTCTTGTCTGCTGATAACCAGCTTCTTTGGTGGAAACTCCTGAATTCTCTATTAAACAGGAAGCACAGATCTGGCCCAGGACTCACTTCCTCTCAGTCCTAGCTCCAGTTTCTGTGAGATGGACCCTGTGAAGGTAATTTCCAGGAAGTCTGTAGATATGGATGTCCATCCTCTACCCATCCTCTAGGTGGCATCCTCTCCATGTGGCAATCAGCCCAGCAGACTTGAGCTGAGGTGACTGGACACTCTTCTGGCCCCCACCCCAAGGCCAGCTACCATGAAAGGTGTGGCCCTGCAGCCAAGCTACCGGAGGTTGCACTGTGGCCCAAAGGCCCGCCAGGGAGCTGCAGGTAGGACAGGGCACCCAGGAAAGGCTAAGAGACAGGGTACAGGGAGCAGGCTGCCATCTTCCACCTGCCTCCAGGAAAGACTAGCACCTCGGCAGGGCTTTGCTTGGCCTCCTCCTATAACCAGCATCATTCGCCTCACTGACCCATCTGCCCACATTCCACTCAGGACAACATGGCGTTAACTTCAGTTTGTGTCAGAAAGGACGCAGTCCCTGCTTTCCAGCGATTCTGCTCAATGCTCTGCCAAACACATGCGCAGGATCCATGTGGACAGGCACTCAGAGCTGGAAATTGGTATCAAGGAGGAGCAGCTCTCCTCTTGACGCCCCTACTGCTGCACAGCCCCCGCCTCCCTACCACTGGGTCAGAGAGCTTGTTAAGGAACAGGATTCTTAGGGAATACAGCAGAGCAGAAGCTGGAATTCAATGGCTGAATGATGTCACTGCTGAAGTGATTTAGACTCACAGACAGTGGCAGCATTCTCTGGCACACTCTGGTTCCACCCAGCCTCTAGGGACAGGTGGCCTCCCTGTGTGGTGTCAACACGGGCAACCCCAAGAAAGCTGAGCACCTCTGTGAGGAGACTGAAGAAATTGGGCACCAGGTCCCTACTGTGGACAACAGGGTGCAGCTGACGGTGGCTGGGAAGCCAATACGTCAAGACAGGTGCAGGGAAGAGGGGAGCACAGAGTCCAGTCCCTTGGCGGACACACTCACTTGGATATCGAAAAAAATTCAAACATATTCTTCATACTTACTCTGCCTCTCACATCCCAAATCTGGATAAACTTATGGTGAGCTTTATAAACTCACAGAAAAGACATAGCAAACCCAGAGAGAGACACCTATAGAAGGGCAAAGTCTCCCTGCTGTAAAAATGGGCGTCAACCAAACTTCACTATGAATCAGCTGTGACAATTCTTAGGTCTGAAGACTGTTGCTGGAGAATTTCAATCACTTCCTCCCTCATTTCACACCATTAGTCCTTACATATTGAGCAGCTCTTTGAAAAAATGATGACCAGAGGTTTCATTCAAAATATTTAACACCTTGTACAGCACAGTCATGACCATTCAGAAGAAAAATCAGCTATTGGAAGCTGGAACCTCTGCTGGTGCCAGGGGTCAACCAGGCCTCTTGGGAACTGGAGCAGCTCACACATGGGAAGGGGCCACATAGGATGACCAGATCTCAGGCAGCCATACCCTGGGTGGACAAGTGCTCAGGGAGGCCACCGAGAGCCAGTGCAGGTGACCAAAGGCTCCAGGGGAGATGAGTGTTCTGATTCCCAGTCCTTCTAATATGTCCTTTTTACTCAGAAAGCTTTAGGGCATTTATCTGCTCAGTGTTCTGGGGGAACTTTTCGCCTTTAGGTCCCCAATTCACTCCTCTACCCACACGCTCCTCTGTCCCACATCCTGGCCTCTCATTAGCCAGTTTTCTCATCTTTTCTCCCACCTCTGTCTTTTTGCTCCACTTTCTGGGAGATATCCTCAACTTCATCTTCTTGCCCTTCTATGATCTTATAAAAAATTCTGCTATTTTTAATTTAATTTCTAAAAGCTCTTTCTGGTCCTCTGGAAAGTTCCTTTCTAACAGCATCCTGTTCTTGGTTCTTGAATGCAGTATCCCTATACCTCAGACATTAGTTATAAGATTGTTAAGGTCCTCGGATGTCTTTCCTCACCTTGGGGCAACCCTTGGTTGTCCACTGACCCCTCAGAGATCCTAAAAAGCCGCAAGTTCTGAGTAACTTTGGTTTGTGAACTGGGCTTATGACGAAGCCGCCAGGTGCCTCGGGGTGTGTGGAACTTACATTTCTTGGGCTAATGACTGTTCCAAGCAAAGACTGTCTCCGGCCATGGGCTCCTGAGCACCAGGGGGGCGGGTAGGCAGGGTCTCCCCACTTGGAATGGACTTGCACTCAACCCTCTACTGTACCCAATTCTCCCAAAGAGTGAACCTCCTGTGTCCCTGCTGGGGGCTATCCAGCCATTTGGCCCCCGCCCTAATTTCAGCCTATTCCCCTCAGGCTGAGTTCAGAGGGGCCTGGGAACATGGCGTGTGGGGTCCAGAGCCATGGGGTCCCCACCAGCCTCTTATAGCCCAGGCTTCAGCTCTCTGCACTCAGCAGTGGCGGTAGCACCTGTTTCCCAAATGGTCAACCTCTCTCACCTGATGGATTCACATGTTTTTAATAATGTCTTTTCTATTATTTTCATGGGGTTTCTGAAGGGAGTGGCAATTCGCTTGACATAAATCACTTTATAACTTCTGTTATACACCAGGCATTGTTCCGGGAGCTAATGGACTCATGTCGCTGCCCAGCTGCCCTGTGCCATGTTTTACAGGGCTGCCACCACCTTGCAAATCACAGGAGGCCGGGTTTCATTTGTTCAGAATTTTACCAAGAATTGTTCACCGTTTTAGAAGAAAAACCACATCACCCATAGTGACACCTATACCAGGTACATTTTTCTTTTTTGAAAATCTGAATATTTAATAAAAAATTGAAAATAAATTAACAAAAGCTACATGTATCTACATAGATAAATGTTTAAAAATATAATGTTTAATAAGCAATAAAAGTCCCAGAATGATATATCTACTTTGGTAACATTTACCAGGTACACTTTTACTGTCACCTCAGCATTTAGTACAACTGTACCCAAGCACTGATCTCCTGAAATATAAGTGATTTTACAATGCCTTGCACCCCTTTCTTTCTCCTTTATGTTATAAATATACGTATACATGTACATGTCTGTTTTAGTTCTGAGTATAAACAGAATACATTGTCTATGAATTTCATTCTTTTTCACGACAGTAAAGGAGATGCTACAAAGCACTGGTCTAGAAGGACCTTCCAGGGCCCAGCATGGCATGAGCTAGCGGCCTCCCAACACCGTGTCCCTGCATCACTGGTCTTAGCCCCTGACAACAGCCAAGGCAGGGAGGTGCACAGAGCAGCTCACCAGCTCCAGAAAAATGCTGACAGAGGCTAAAGTTGCAGGAACATTATAATTACCTGGCTGCTGACTCTGCTGCCCTTCAAAGAGGTATTTCATAGCATGGATTCAGAAAAAAGAAGTAGAAGAGGAAGGAGGAATGGTACAAAAAAGATCATTAAAGTTTCAACTTTCTAGAATGTCACTTTGTTTTCCAACAGTCACTCACGTCCTGGTGATTTGGGGAGTTTACCCTCCTGCCTGCTGAGACCCACCTCAGCAGGAGCTATAAGCAGAAATGCGGGGATGCACAGGAGGAAGACTGAGGCCTAGGTGGCACTGACCAGCAGAACACCAGCTTTGTCTTTATGTGGCCTCCTATTCTCAGGAGTGGGACATCTGCCACCTGAGTGGGGCGTCCATACTCATGTGGCTAGCCTGTCAAGGATAATCTGGTGCATAAACCACTCTCCTTGGGCTGACTATTCTCCTATACAGCACAGTGGCCCCTCTGCTGGCTGAAGTTGAAGAGTGGTGTTTTACCAGGAGTCACCAGACTGAGCAGGCTGGAAGTCACACTTTCCTCCTCCATGTCCCTTCCTTTAGAGTTTCATAATGCTTGAATGTCTCTTAGTACTGATGTAGAAAAACAGATTCCCAAGAAACCCACCCCCAATACAGCCCTATGAAATTATGAAGTAATCAGGGCAAAAGAACAAATACACATGGACAAGGACCAAAAATTCTCAGCCGTCTGTTTAGATCTGCCCACTCAGCTTTGTTTTGGATGCATAAATCAAGATTTTTAGATGTTTTTAAGTTCAGTTTTCCACTGTTCAGCGGGAGCAGGAGCCAGTCAGAATGAAGACTGCTATGCACAATTCGGCTGACCTCTGGGTGAGAGCACATCCCACATACCTGCTCAAATAGCACGTTTGCCATCACCTCCTTTCCTTTTGAGGTTCCTCCTTTCCTTTTAAGGTTCCAGAAGAAACAGCAGGTTAGTGTGTAAATATTCAGCTATTTTCCAACATAATTAAAAGCCACAGGAGGACTTTTAAAAAATTCATAACAAAGAACAACAAAAAAAAAAACGATTAATATAAGAATGGATTAGGAATGAAATAGAAAATGCTAACCAATGTCTCCCTTTGCAGTGTTTAAATTGAGCACCAGAAACTAGAATGCTGGCTAGTGTCTCAGGGAAAGGAAACCATTCCCAGCAGATTCTCTCTGTTGCGCAGCCCCCTGATGGGGCGAGAGGCATCCCTGGGCAGTGTGGACCATAAACGCCACACCCTCATAGCGTGGCAGGCGACCTGGCTGAACTCAGGTCACCTAATGACTTCAAGGAAGGTTGCAGTGCAGCCCGGCCCGGCCCCTCCACTGGCAGGAGATGCTTGCTGTTGTGTCAAAAGCTCAGATTGTTGGTTTTCTATGTAGTTCCAAGATGGCAGAACCTCTCGGGAAGCACGGCCCCAGCCAAGCTGTTTGAATGAAGTGTGACGTGATGTCCAGCTAGCAGTGTGAGGGTGCCACCCCCAAACCCAGGAAGGGCAGCTGCTGTTTCTTAGTTGTTACTCCTTAGGGAGGGAAAAATAAGCTCCCAAGGACACACAAAAGGCAAAACAATAACATCAGGTCTTCTAGGAACCAGAAAAAGCTTTCCATAACACAAGCAGCCGGAAGTGCCCTGGGATCCACACACCAGCCATCCAGGCAGCCCCAGGCCCAGGCGGTCCTCTGGACATGCATAGACTCCAAGACACCTGACCAGCCTTTAATCGTCCTCTTGTACAGGTAAGGCCATAGCACATGCTTATGCCAAGGAAATGCACCTTGTATCGCAGAATGGGTTGGAACAGAAAAAGAAGTCCGCACATCCCAGTGGGCATGTGACAGACACAATACTGAGCGGTGCGGCAGGCAATCTCTGGTGGGCCCAGGATCCTGCCTCTTGGCACTCATGCCCCTGGTTACATCCCTTTCCTTAAGGGTGGTGGGAGCTAAGACTTGCTTCTGAATCTGAGTAGGGCCAAGGTGATGGATGTCCTCTCCAAGATCACATTATACGAGACTCCTACAGGCAGATTCTCTCCCTTGTTGGCTCAATGAACAAGCTGCCCTATGGAGAGGCTCAAGTGGCCAGGAACCGACTGCGGCTAGGTTCTATCAACAACCACGTGAGCTTAGAAGGGATTCTACCCCAGCCCACACCTGACTGCAGCCTGTGAGGACCCAACTAAGCTGTGCCCAGATTCTGGACCCACAAAAACTATGCACTGATAAGTAGGTGCTATTTTAAGATGCTCAGTTTGTGGTAATTTCTTAGCTGGCTCAGGCTGCTATAACAGGATATTACAGACTGGGGGGGGCGGAGGGGGATGTATATAAACAACAGAAATTTATTTCTCAAAGTTCTGGAGGCTAAGAGTCCACAACCAAGGCACCAGCAAAGCCCCTGTCTAGTGAGAGTCTGCTTGCTGAGTCCTCCCATGGTGGAATGGGTGAGGGAGCTCTGTGGGGTCTTTTATAAAGCACTAATCCCCTTTGTGAGCTCCACCCTCAAGCCCTAACCACCTCCCAAAGGCTCTGCCTCCTAATCCCACTGCCTCGGGGGTTAGGTTTCTACACAGATTTTGAGGGAACACAAACATTCAGTCCACTGGTAACTAGTACCAGCAGTATCTAACAGAAATGCAAACATACATTCCTCTGACCAGCCATTGTACTTAAAAAAATCTATCAAAACAAAACAACAAAAGAACTTTTTAGAAAGCTGTGGTGAACAGAGTAACAGCCCCAGAGATGTCCACATCCTAATCCCTAGAACCTGTATATGCTTGCTACAAGGCAAAGGGGCGGGTCATGGACCTTGAGAAGGGTGGGCTCAATGTCATTAGTAGCCCTTAAAAGCAAGAATCCGCCTCCCACTGAGTCAGGGAGATAAGATGGAATGAGAGACTCAAAGCCTGGGAGGGCCCTGCCCTGACCTGGCTTTGAAGATGGAATAAGGGGAACACAAGTGAAGAATGTGGGTGATCTCTAAACGCTGGGACAGCCCTCAGTTTACAGCTAGCAAAGAACAGGGATCTTGGTCCCACAGCCACAAAGAACTGAAAATTCTGCCAACAAGTCAATGAGCAAGGAAAACATACCTCCCCTAGAATCTGCAGAAAGCAGCTGACACCCTGGCTGTTGACTTATGATCTACAAAACCATAAAATAATGTTACAGCAGTAACAGAAGAGAAATATCCAGGTACAAAAGTAACTAAAGGCTATTTACTACGTCATTATTTTTTATTATAAACTGGATACAAAATAAAAATCCATTGACTGTAGAATGGTTAAGTAACAGAAAGTAATCCACAGAAGGAGGCTATATGGCTATTATAAAGGAACAGGCATCTGCTGAAATGAAAGCAGAATGAGAACTCTTTATACTCACTCAACTGCTTCGGAAAACTGTTGGTATCTACTAGGGCTGAACATACTGCATACCCTACAACCCAGCAATCCAACTCCTCAGAGTATTCTCGACAGAAATGTGTGCACATACGCACCAAAAACATATACGGACATAACTTGTTTTATTGAGCTTCATAAGTATTGCGTTTTTTACAAACTGAATGCAAGACCCCTTCACCAGCAAAGATTACAACTCATTTTATTGAGGTGATCTGGAACAGATTCCACAATATCTCTGAGGTATGCTTGCATGAGAATTTTCACAGGAGCACTATTCAGAATAACCCAAACATGGAAACTATCCAAAAGCCCAGCTGTAGAAGAATAAAGACATGGCAGTACTCACAATGAAATCTATACAATACAAAGGTGTGAACTACAACTACACACAATAATGTGGCTGAATCTCACAGAAAATGGAGACACGAAGAAGCCAGGTACCCAAGAGTACAAATGATGTGATTTCATTGACAGAAAAATTCTAGAAATGCATACTAGTCTATAACATAAAGGTCAGCGGTTGCTAGGTCTGGGGACAGATAAAGGAAGTATGCAAAGAGCACGAGGACTGAGTGTGGCAATGGTTTCTCAGGTATATATATACACTTGTCAACACCCATTAAACTGCAAACTTTAAATGGATACAGGTTTTTGGTGCATAAATTATACCTCAATAAAGCTGAGTAAAAGGAAAAAAGGCTAACAACATCAAACAGTGGCCAAAGTGTAAATCGTGGAATTCTTACATGTTGCTGGTGGGAACGAAAAATAAGAGTAACTTTATGACACAGTTTGGCAATTTCTTATATGTTAAGCATACACTTCACAACAACGTGTGTTGCAAATGTGTTTCATGCCACTGAATCAGACACTTACAAATGGCCATGATAAATATGCATATTTTTACCACAAAAATAAATTCAAAAACATGGTTAAAGGACTCGTACAAGAATGTTCACAGCAGTATTATTCACAATAGCCAAAATCAGTAAATAACCAAAATTGTATTGATAGATAAATGGATAAACAAATATATCCGTGCAAAGGAATGCTACTTGGGAACAAAAAGGGAAGAACATAAATGAATTTCACATACATTATGCTGAGTGAAACAAACAAAAGATAAGAAAGTACGCAGTACCGTATGATTCAATTTACAGAAAATTCTGGAGAGGCAAAGCACATTAGAGTGACAGGAAGCAGACCAGTGGGGCCTGGGGGACCGACTTCCAAGGAGCAGAAGAGAACTCTCAGGGGAGGTGGAAATGTTCCAGGTCTCGATTAGGGCAGTGGTTACAAAGGTATATACACTTGTCAAAACTCACCCAACTGTACACTTAAAATGTGTACATTTTATTGTAGGTAAATTACAACTCAATAAAATTTATTTTTTAAAAAAGTAACCCACAAGGTACTGATCTGCTCAGAGTTTAGATTAGTAAGCCTTTGACCATAAGAGGCTGAATAAAGATCAGAACCAGATGTGAACAACCGGACCCTAACGTGCTGACTGCAATGAAATTCTGGGAACAAGGACAATCTGCGGGTCTCCCATGCTTGCCCTCCTACGGGCTGGGGTCTGCCACCATAGGCACACATATAAGCCTGTTGCTGAGGAGAGGAGGAAGGGGGCTGCCTGGTGAAGGACGGAAAAGGAAGCAGAAGTTACCTAATAAATTTTGAAATGCCTTTGTGTCTACACTGGCATGCCGGTTACAGGAGAAACTCTGGGCAGTTTGTGGACCGGTTTCCTGTGAAGGAAGAACTTTTCCTTAATGCCTTAAAAACCACACAAAACCAAACCAAAGCAAAGCCTTCTGCTGTCCATAAAGAACAAATAGATCCACATATAGAACCTGGTGAAATACAGGACATTTAAACAATTAATCATAATTTCCAAACACAGAGATAACCATCGTTAATGTTTTCACGTATTTCACTCCACAATTCTTTCATTTGACACCCACTGATACGCTAATTAGGAATACTTTTTTTTCCCACTTAATAACAGAGATTTCCCCATATCCTTGCATATTTATTAAATATTCCTCAAACCAGCATATTCCAAGGATGTATAATAATCTTACCCTATGAATATAACATATTTTGACTGCTCAACATTTAGGCTATTTCAGATTTTTTTTTTTAAGTTGAAGTATTTTTTTAATTATTATTTTATATTATTTTCGGGTATACAATACAATGGTTAGACATTTATAAATTTATGAAGTGATCCCCCTGGTTACTCTAGCACGCATCTGGCACTACACACAGCCATCACAGTGCTGTATTCTACATCCCCATGATTGTTTGTAATTACTGATTTGTACTTCATCCCTTCACCTTTTCCACCCAGCCCCCCAACACCTCTCCCCTCTGGCAATCACCAGTTTGCTCTCTGCATCTGTGAGTCTGTTTTCATTTAGTTTGTCCATTTCTTTTGTTCTGTAGATTCTATATATAAGTGAAATCATGTGGTATTTATCTTTCTGTCTGACTCATTTCACTCAACATAATGTCCTGTAAGTCCATCCACATCATTGCGAAGGGTAAGACTTCATCTTTTATGGCGGAGTAACATTCCATTTCATATACGTGCCATAACTTCTTTATCCAATCATCTGTTGATGGGCACTTAGGATGCTTCCACATCTTGGCTATTGTAATAGTGAACAGTGCTACAGTGAACATAGGGTGCATAGATCTTTATGAATTAGTGTTTTGATTTTCTTTGGATAAATATCCAGAAGTGCAATTGCTGGGTCAAAAGGTAGTTCCATTTTTAATTTTTTGAAGAACCTCCAAACTGTTTTCCGTAGTAGCTGTACCAATTTGCAATCCCACCAACAGTGTACAAGGGTTCCCTTTCTCCATTAGGTTTTTTATTTTTATTTAAAAACAAAACAAAACACACAAAGCCTTGATTTTCTCTAGTTGTGTCCCATTATTCCCCAGGAGAGATCCTAACTACTCAGTCAAAAGGCAAGACTTCTTAAGGCTCTGGATACATGGGGCAGAGTCCCCTAAAGAGAGCACCACATACGCCCCTGGGGCACTTTTAGTGCTCAGTGTTATCAGACTTGCTCTGTGATAGACTTACAGGTGAGTGTTCCATCCTATTTAATTTTAAGGTTAAACAGCTTTCTGTGTATTTTTCATTAGAATATTCTCTCTGCAACTCTGTAATCTTGGCCAAGTGACTTAAAATGAGGAAAACACTCTCACTAACAATACCACCACCAAGTTGTTCCCCTCCATCTAGGGGCCTGGTCACTGCTGATATGGACCCAATTAAGTCGCTGGCAACCCCAGTGACTGAGAGAGCTGTGTGCATACATGTGTGTTCATACAAAAATGAGCATGCACCCAGGACCATCAGCTCCTGTGGGAGACAACTTCTGCAGGCTGACAAGGATTCCATTTGTCACACTGCTCCTGAGATCTGTGCCCAGGGATAGGCCTCCCCCTGCTCAAACTGTGTCTGTAAGAAAACTGGACTCAGCTCCGAAGCCTTCCAGCAGTTTGAGCACTGCCAATACTGACCAGGGAAGAGAGAGGTCAAAACAACGAGAAACAAATCAATACAAAACAACTGAGTAAAAACAGGAGACTCACTGAATGAGTGATAAGTGGTGCATCTGTAATAGTGGCACCAGCACAAGGGCTTCAGGGACACCACGCTACAAAAGTACAACAGTCCATGGGCAGGATGGATGATCATGGCTGCTGCTGAGTTAGAGCCCCCAATTCCTCTGCAATGACTCTTGGACACAGAACTTTGGCACCCTGTTGGGTGTCACTATGTTCCTTCAGTCACTCAAGGCTGTACAAGGCATCTAAATCCTGATGATGTCACTTAACCTGTCATCCATGTCTCCCAGCAGAGACCTGAGTAACAGGCACTCACCCTAACCATGGCCCAGGTGATAGACAACTGCTGTCTGGAAGGTCCAGGCTGGCAAGGACACAGCTTATGATCCTAAGAACTACTGAAGGGAATGCAGGCCTACCTCAGTGACAGTTGCTGCCACCTAACCTGGGAACCACATGCTGGCTTCCTGAGCTCTCGAACACATACTTATCACCCAGCCGAGATCTGATGTTAACTCGCTTGCCCAGAGATCTGGCACCTACCTGGCTGTCCACACTTTGACACTTTTCAAAATCTGTCAAGTGCCTGCCTTTCCTGCACCTGGGCCTTCTTCCACTCTCTGTTCTTCCTCAAAAATGGGGGTAGAGAATGCCCTTTCTCAGGATGCTGGCCTCCCAACGCCATGCCCTCTACACTCCTTGGTTAGACCACTCTTCACCTTCCCTCCCTCCTCACAATCCTGAAGGCGAGTCTTTCATAGCACCCCAGACTCTACATGAATTGCTTCCCTCTTGTGTGTCTAGCCAAAGCTTCATACTTTTCTGAGACATCAACACCTAGCGCCTTGAGTGGCTAAAGCTCATTTGGTCATGCCCACTGTCCTGCTCATGTCTTTGGGTACCTCCTCCAGTGGTGCTGGGTTTACCTGTCCCCCATCCTTCCTCTACCTTCTAAAGAACACATGTCCACAGTCAATGGGGTACTTGATATTCTCATTTTGGCAGAAGACAAGCATGCACTGTGGACATCAGAGCTGCCCATCACTACTGGCTCTATGCAAGTACAATTATAACCAGGAAACCTGAGTTACCATCTCAAAGTTCGAGTTCACTTTATTAACTTGTGTTTAGCCTCATTTCCCACCCAGAGGACGACCCCACACACCTTATGTTGGTTCAGCCCCTTTCCTGGTCTCTGTTGCCTGTGCTCACAGTCCAAACATCCTGCTCCTGAGGGCCCAGGGCAGTAAATCCTGCCCCACAGTCCTCCCTTCTCCCATTCTTTCTGCAGCTTGCTCCACGCCAGGGGGCTGGACACTGAGACCTTCCCCCACTTTCTCTAAATGCCCAATGGATGACATCCTGACCAATGTGGTCGCAGGTGTCACAACAACCATCAAGAGGTGTACCACTAACTGGCTACAACTCCACCCCCTTCTCCTCCTTCTCACCTAGGCCTCAGACCAGGTTAAGCAGCCAGCTTTTCAGGGACCAGCAATTTCACACCTTACCAATTATAATTCCAATAGAACAGGAAGAGAAAGTGCCTGTGGGACCCTCCTGCCTACTTCCCCACTCCCTAGTAGGGTTTCCCTCCTGAAACATGTTTCTATTTAGTTCATCATCTAATCCACAAACACTCTTGATGATGGGAACAATGACATATGTGTACACAACATGACACAGCAGTGTCACTGTGACCACACAACCCTAAAAGAGCGACCCAGCTCTGTATAGCAGTACATCTGCTGTGGAAGCCTTTTCCTGTTATCTGCTTGAATGTATGGCAAGTGCTAAAAATTGGGGAAAAACTTAACATTGAAAATATTCTACCTACTAACTTGTTTTCTGAAAATTCAGGAAAGGCCACACCAGTCCAAATTACAAATCAGCCCAGTTAGCATACACTGAAATGGGTAAGGAACCCTTTCTCTTCCAGCCTGCCACTCTCTTAGGTAGGGGGAGTTTGATCTTTATATCACAAACAGCAGGTCAGTATCTCTGGCAAAGGGGTTAGACAGCCAGATGGGTCTACACATTGCCCCGTGCGGCCTTTTGGAAACCTCTCTAGAAACCCATGGTTTGCTGTCCTGGTTGGCAGCTGATCTGGAAGCTCTCAGGGCTCTGCTGCTCTGTTGGGCAGCGCCAAGAGGGAGGCAGCAGGGCAAGAGCAGTGCAGTGAAGGGAGAACAAATGGGCCTTAGTGACTGGTCCCAGGCTCCATGGCAGAGGAAGGAGGCTTGCCCTGGACCAGGGACAGAGGTGCCAGGAAGAAGGAAAGAAAAGTCATTTGAGATGCACTGAGAACATGCACGGAAAATGCACAGGAAGCACTGAAGAGGAGGGTTGTGGTCACTGGGGAGAGGAGCCAGGTCCAGGGTTGAGGCGAGACTGTGAGGGCGCCTAGTGAGAAGAGGGTCTCCCCTACCAACCACAGCACCAGGCTCCCAGAGAAGGGGGTCAGACAGCTAGCACCTAGGAAGACCGAGGGTGTCGAGCCCCAAGCTGCCTGTGACAGCTGCAAGCTCTCAGCCTGAGTCTCAGTTCCTCGTCTGTAAAATGGGATGATGACAGTGCCTCCATCACAGGGTAGTAGTGAGGACTAGATGAGGAGCAGGTCCGAGGAGTTTGGCCCTGGGCCTGGCACAGGTCATGCTCAGGCCAAGGCTCACTTTGGAACATGGCATCTGACAGAGGAAAAGCAAACTCCTAATAAATGGGCAAAACCCAGACATGAGGGCCCAACCAAGCAAAGACAAAGAGAGAGACTGGGAGGGGCTATGTGGTGACCACAGAACAGGGATTCTGAGCATAGGCTGTTCATTTATAATACACATCTAGTTAGCACCTCCTATGTGTGGGTCGCATGCTAGTATTGAGGACAAAGCGACAGAGGACAAGCCACCTGGGGTGTATAGGTCGGAGGCACAGCCTGACTCATGAAAACAGCATGGAGGATCTCAAGATGCAGTGTCCCCTAAGGTTTAAACTGAGGAGAGAAACCCATTTTCAGCTAGGTGAGAAAAGACATTTGGAATTGTCCAGTGCAAAGCCATGGAGCTGGCGGATGTGGTGAGCTCTGGCCTGGCTGCCAGGTCACTGACATGGGCCACAGCCCACATTTTGGCATGCTGGGGGCACAGGCATATAGCATCCTGCCCCATGGGCACAGCAGTAACACAGAAATAACCAGCAGGCCCAAACATTCATGGCAGACGTCAGCACTTGCCTGGCTTTGTCCATAGCCATCACAATCACCTCCTTTCTCCCTCCCCACACATCCTAGGATCAAAGAATATGGGCATCCTGCACACAAGGAAGCTCCCACCAACACTGACCTGAGAGAAGCAGACAGGGAGAGATGGAGTTATACCCACTATTGAGTCTTCTAAGACATGGGCATATCAACACATCTTCCTGTCAACCCTCAATCTTCAACGTAAAGATCTGTGAGAGCAAAGGCAAAGAGAACACAACTGTCTTAATCAGGACCTTCACTACCCTCAGTAAAATGGGATGGGCTGTGTACTAGGGTGCACCCAGGATGCCACTTCAGGGGCCCACCACCATGGAGCAGTCAGATCTGGTGATGCACTGGAGAGTAGAGCTGCTCACAGAATGTTCTACCTCCTTCCTGCCAGTTCCACAACCCAGTCTCCTTGTTGCTTATGCTCTGGAGCCTATTTCCCCAGCAGACAGCCCAATGGAACCTCTATGCAAAGTGTTCTGCTCTGCCTGAAGAGAGCACAGACCCTCCCCTAAAACCACTGCTGTATATTAAGAAAAGAAAGCAAACCTCTTGAGAAGAAAGTCTCCAGGTCTATGGAAACCTATAAGCATGACACACATCAGCATGACCATATACCAAGAGCCACTATGGGCTCCCGTGGGAGTTGTCACATACGGCTTATTACTGCTTCAGGTGCCAGTGCTAGAAAAGGCTGTTTTGATGACTCACACGTTTGTGAAGCTGGGGAGAGCAACATGCACTCATGTACCTGTGTGAGGAACAAGCTAGACAAGACTTCAATGTGGGCAAGTCATCTGGCCCAAGGAAGGGGGTTTGGTTACACGCCCATTGCTGGGTGGGGATCTCCCTGCCGTGGGTCATCTGCTCCTAGTCAGAAGGACCATGCGAGTTTAGAACAAAAACAAGAAGCCTGGAAACATGCTGAAGGCTTTTAACAACTAAAAAAAAAAAATGTATATCCTTTGTAAGAGGATCAAAAATAAAAAAAACTCCTAAATACTGCAACTCTTTCAAAGGACAAATTCCCACAATACTGAATCCTGAGAACAACCTGTTCCAGAGTTTCCAAAACCCCCAAAAGTCACCCTTAGGAAAACTTTGGAGAAGCAAAAAGAAGTACACTCTAGTCCACCAACTTCACCCTGATAAAGAACAGTGGGCCTTTGAGTCAGCACACTGAGGCCCTGACCACAAAGACCCACTCATCATGTTGTGCATGTCTTAAACTTGAGGGTCCCTAGACACAGGGGCCAGGCACTGTGCCTTCTCTGCTTGATGCCATGGGAGACCTGCAGGGGCCTCTGAGTGTGCCTTGGTCCTAAGAGCACATGGAGCCTTTCGAAGAGTGGTCTTTCTTCACCATTTCTGGCAGACAGCCCTCCGCTCGACCAAACACCTCTGCTATCTCAGGCAGGTCTCCACATTTTACTCAATATCGGCCCTGCTTCAGTCAGCATGTCATAGGAAGTGTGGCAATGCATTGCTACTTGACAGAGGAGATAGGAGGTGGGTCCTATCTCTCCGGCTAGTGGCTCTGTGTTTCCTGAATGCTTGCTGCACCCCGCTGGAGTACCTAATGGTGAGACTGAGCTGACCCTCAGAAGCATAAATCTATGTCCCGGGAAAACACTGCTGCCCCTGACTAAGCCCAACCCCTCTCACAATCTTCTTATGCTCTTTCGAACACACACCACCAGCAGCCCAGGAGCAGTGCTCCAGGAAGCAACAGTACTACTGGAAAAGCAACTCAACTACCCACTGAGATAGGAGGGGCAGCTCTGATGGTTGCTGCCAAGTGCCTATTAAGGTGGCAGTGGTTGGTAAAAGGGTCTGCTAAAACCTCAACAGAGGCCTTCACTCACACACCCCTGGTGGACCTCACACTTTTCCTTCCCCACCTAAAAACAAACCCAAGGCTCCTCCCTTTTTGCCTTCCAGAAGTCTCTTCTAAAACTAGGACTGAGAGCACATGCCTCAGGAGGTGGCACAGTGTGAATCTGGCACAGCTGCCCACTGCTGAAGCTGATAGAACAGGAAGGGCATTAAGCTAGTCCAGGCAATCCAACAACCCTGACAAGACCTAAAATGGAAGGGTCAGAAAAACATCATCCACACTCTCAGTTGCCCACAGGCAAGCAATTTAACAAACAGCAAATGCTCAGAGCAGTCAGACAGGACTGACAAGAGCCCAAGAAACAAAGCAACAAAGGGTGTGGAGAGCAAAAACTTGAAGTAAAATTAGTTAGACAAGACAGAATTTCCAGAAGCACAAAAGGTCCTTGGAGAGACTTGACATTAACATACTATAAGTAGAGTCCCTAGTTCTAAGGAAACATCCCATGTGGCCTGAGACAAGGTCCTCATCACAGAGGAGGGACTGGCCGCACTGCTTTGCTGGCCAAGGTAACTATGTTTTTTATATTAAATATGTAAATCAAGGGGCTCTCAGACAAGTGCTGGTGATGTGTACTTGCTATGTATTTTAGCCATGAAATCAGTTATTTTAAAAGAATGTTAATGTTGTAAATAGGCCATTTTCTTCGAGCAGAATGTGTTGATTCCCTGAGTACTAAGTAAACTCCTCAGGGGAACAGCCTGGCTTCAAGGAACCCCTCCACCTGTGCACATGAGCCACAAGGTCATAAGAAAACCCTTGGCCATACATGCATGGTACACATTGTCACAGGTTCTCCACCTTGACGGCACAGAACCTGGACAGCTGTGATGCCTCCACTGCTGGATGCTCCCCAACCCCCACTCAGGTACCTCCTTCCTCCAGCTCCTGAACAACCCTTTCTTCACACACCTCCTCGGTAAGTTGTCATCCTGCAGCCACCAAGCTGCTCTGATTGACCTATGATGAAAGCCCTTCTCTAGAATGCTCACAGCAAAATCTCAGTCTCCATTAAGTCGTTAGCCTCTAAAAATGCCTCAAGCTGATACTTAAAGCGACAAACTGATTGTAAGCTCAGGATCCAGCTGCTTTCTCCCAGTCTCCAGCATTCATTAGTGTTAAAAATGGTGAGAAAGAAAACAGATTGCAAATTGCCGCAGGCTCACTCCCTGCCAGGCAGTGTTAGGCTTTAGCCACAGTGAAGAGATGAAAAAGGCAAGGCGCTGATCCTTGGCTCTTAATTGCAGTCTAACCAGCGAGGGCAAATGGCTGGCTGGCGCAGTTCACATTATAGACCCGACGTGACAGGAGTTGGCAGATCAGGCCCACCGGGCAAGGCGCCTCCCAGGCCAGTTAACTATGGGGGCTGCGTGGTGCTCACGCCGCCTCCGAGCAACCCTGCCGCCGCGCGCCCTGCGCTCTTCCCGAGAGGAGACAGGGGGCGGCTTCCCGAGCGCTGGCCGGCGGCGGGGCCTCCTTACCGTTGCTGTAGGCGTACGGGGACTCGGCAGCACCGTCTTGCAGGCTCTCCAGGATCTCGCCCTTGCCAACGTCGCTGTCGCCCACCAGCAGGAACTTGAGCAGGTAGTCGTAGCTCTTGACCGGGCTGCCCTGCGTCCCCATCCTCGCTCACGCGCGCGCAGGCCGCGCCTGCATGCCCACGGCGCCGGCCGCGGGAGCACGGCGGAGAGGAGGCCTCCGACCAACCTGCGGGGACGAAGCTCGGGTGAGCGGGGGCCGGCGTGGCCCAGTCGGCGGGGGCCGAATCGCCTCCGACTGTCGCTCGGACCGCCCGGAACGCAGAGCCGAGGCGCGCCCGCCACCCGCACCTGTTCCGCCGCCTGACTCACCTCAGAGCTGCCGCCGCCCCGCCGCTTCCCGCACGGCGCCGCACAGCCCCGCCGCCCCGCCTCGCCCCCAGCCCGCGCGCCACCATTGGCCACCCGCCGCCTGCTTACCCAGGCCCATTGGCCCACGCGCACGTCCTTCACGACAGCCTGCCTCCACCGTTTCCCACAAGCGCAGGGAAGCCTCTGGTCGCCCCTCCCCATCACCGTCCTATGCCACCTCCCCGCGATCGCCATTGGTCGCCCACCGCCCCTTTCCTAAAATCATTGGTCCGTGTACACGTCCGTCAAGATCACCCGCCCTCCCATCTTTCCCCACACACAGTTGCGAAGATTCTGACCGCCTCGCTTCTTGCCATCGCCATTGGCCACTCGCCTCCCGCTTTGCCGGAACCACTGGTCCATTTGCACGTCAGTCAGCAATACCACTGCCCCGCCCCTTTCGCAGAGCATCCCGGAGTCACCCGCAACCCCTCCCACTGCCCCCACCACACCGCGGCCCTTCGCCCGCCCCTTGCCCGCCCCCTCCCCGTCGCCATTGGCTACCGCTGCCGATATTCCCAGAGACACTGGACCACAGAGACACGTCGATCACGGCCCCCCTAAACCCGCTTTGTGCTTTCCACCCTTTTCCCTACATGCTCACCAATCAGGAGTTTGGAAGTCCAGGTTGTTTGTGTATGCCTCCCTTCTCGCAGGATGGTGGCGGTCCCCAGGGGAGATGACAGGACTGGGTCTGCGGGTACTAAATCCTCTAGTAAGCTGCGGCAGGCTGCTTCCACAGAGACCCCAGAAACCGCGCCTTGGCCCCCGGAGCGAATTGCTCTCGGAAGCCTCCCTCCCCGCTGTGAGGGCGTGGCGAGGTGAAGGGGGCAAATCGGCGCTGGGGAGCCCAGGGAGGCGGGACTTCCTCTGCTAACAGCGGGTGGGGCCGAGGGGGCGGTGGCTGGCCCCAGGTCGTGGGTGCCACAGCTAGGAGCAGGTAACGCGAGTGGGCAAGAGGTGCGGCCTGCGGCGTGTGCCCTTCGTCCTCGGCATGGCTGTAGGTCACAGCGCGGGGCTATGAAGGCCTAACATTCTAGAACCTCGGCGGCTCCGCGAGTGGGTGACTCTTCGGCCGTCAGAGATGATCGCAGCACAGGCGCGAGCCGCGGAGTGGCAAGGCCTTGTCCCCAAGTGCTCGCGGCAGATGCCCAGCGGAATCCGGATCAGGTCAGGTGAGACTCAGAAGCGCCCACGACGCGGGGTCAGGACGTGGGGCGCTGAGGCTTGACTTTGGGGTTGTTTACGGGGTGGATGGGATATTTTTCTTAAAGGGCAAGGAAGAATGAAAAGCCTCTGAACACGTGTGAGGATGTGAAATTTCACTCTGCGAAATGGAAATTAAAACAAAATAATATCCTTTTCACCCATCAGATTGGCAGCATCGCATGCAGGACAGGATGTGAGGAACAGCCCTCAGGGAGGTTGGACAGGCTACTAATTCCACATTTGATTTATCATGGAGAAGTCCTCAGATCTCAAAGAATTTCACTGCAGTGTTGTAGTGATGATGAAAGTCAGGAAACTATCTAGAGTCTCCTGACAGAGAGCTGTTATGTCAACCAGGTGAGAAAGGTAAGGTGCAGTTAGCACTGATATGAAAAAAGAAAGAAAATGACAGTACAGTATGTCCTGTGTAATTTCAATATTTATGATTTAAAAAAACTAACAAATCATTTCTTTCTGGATTTACATAAAGAGAAACAGAATGCTCGTGTAGGAAAAGGTCTGGAAAGATGCTCACCAAAGGGACAGCATTGTTTCCTCCAGGGTTGAGGATCAAGAGTGACTTTCTCTTCATTGACGACATTTTTTATGAGAATATATTCACATATGACATGTAACTTATAAGTAACTCAAAAAGTTAAGCATAAAATTACCATACAATGCAGCAATTCCACTGCTAGAGAAATTAAAACATAACATCCACACAAAAATTTATACATGAATGTTCACAGCAGCATTATTCACAATTGCCATAAAGTGGTAACAACCAAAACATTCACTGATAGATCAATGGATAAACAAAATGGGGTATATCCACACAGTGTCTATATTCATCCATAAAAAGGAATAAAGTAGTGATAAATGTTACATTCCATTTATATGAAATGCCCAGAATAGGCAAATCCATAGACAGAAAGTAGGTTAGTGGTTGCCAGGGCCTGGGGTAAGGGGAAATGGTAAGTGACTGCTTAAGGGGTGACAAAAATATTCTAAAACTGGTGGTTATATTACCTGGTAAAGTTACTAAAAATCATTCAATTGTGCACTTGAAATGGGTGAACTTTATAACATGTAAAATATGCCCTCAATAAAGCTGTTAAAAAATAAGTCGAAAGAACTGTCAAAACAGAGCCAAGTACAGCCCTTATTAGACCACGCGCAGAGTGGTACACACTAAGGAGAAACTACACGAGAACTAGGTCTTCCTAAAAAGCAGATCTATGCAGATAGAACAAGCATGTTATCATAGCAGTCACACCCCAGTGTGCTGCTCTGAGGACAGCCGGCTAGCAGGTCCGTCCAACTGGGGAGGAACAAGCAGCAAGAACTTTCCTCCCAAAAGGTCACTGTATCTGTACCATACCTTCCAACAACAGGTGGTCTTCACAGATAGCAGACTCCTGCATGGGCAGCCCCATGCCAAGTGACCCGCACCCCAAAGCTATAGACAGCCTTTAGTGAGCAGTGAGTCACCTGGACACGGCCTTTTCATTCTGGCATGGTGCCTGGAGAGGCTTCCTAAGGAGCAGGACCCTCCGTTGGGTGGGCAGCACCTGGTGAGTGCCTGGGCCTTCCTCACTGGCCTTCAGTGAGTCTCCTGCCACGTATCCTCCCGGCCCTCTAGGGAAGCAGGAAGCTATGATGCTGGGGGGGCAGAGGCTAGCCAGGGAGGGACAGAGCCACTAGGAACCCTGAAGGACCTGATTGTGCATTTCCTCAGGCTATGTCTTCCCTCCCAGGGAGTGGCTGTTCCTTGGAAGCTGGGTTCTAAGCAGACATGGCCTCTGATGTTTACAGAAAAGACACATCCACTCACAACACATAATGTTTACCAAAACAACAGCCAATAGGCAGTCTTGTTGGCCCTCAGCTGGCCAGGGGCAGAGGACTAAGTCCCCAGAGGGGCCAGGGACTGATGCACCACAGGGGTAGCCAGCAGCTGGTACTTGTCCATCCCTGAACCTCCACCTGGCAGGTCGGGGAGGGCCCTTGGGGTCATCAGGTCAGGGATCGCTGTGCCCAGCCTTAAGCCTACCTCTGCCTTGGCCCTGCCCATTCTTTGCTCTGAAGCCCCTCTCCAGGAACTGGAAGCATTGTGAAGTTAATATTTCCTTCTTGATATCTGAGGCTGCCTGGAAGGAATGGTTGATGATAAGCTATTATCATCTCCTTTCCAGAGAATTTAAATCAAAAGTGCCCTCTTAACTCTCAGGACCTCCCCTGAAGGAGCTGCAGCAACTATAGGCCTGTTGTCCATTGCCCAGGACAAAGCAATGCACTTTCTGACTGAGCTTTCTCAGCAGAGCATGTGGAGCATCCATGCCTGCTCTGTAGGTTGGGAGCCTGTCTACGGGGTGTGATCCTGGGAGCAGGCCTCACAGACCTCCTGTCAGAGACTTGGTCCTCTACTGGGATCCTGCATCTCAGATCCCCAGCCTCAGAGCAGAAAGGCACCACAGGAACCCACAGGGTCTGATGCAGCAGGGCCCAGTTAAGGGGGAATGGCTAGAGAGGTACCACTTCTTGGTATCCAGGAGGACTTGTGGACAGAGTAGCTGGCTTCCCAAGCAGTGACATGCCTTTGTACAAGGATGTCCTGGAGTCCTGGGGGACTGAGGAAAGGACAGGACAGCATCCCAGCCACTGAGGGGCCTCAGGCCAAGGACGAAGCAGCCCACATGGCCCTCTGCTTTTAAGTCCTGGGTCCGCCCTGCTGAGCAGCCTGAGTGTTGGGTGGTTAAGGAAGTCCGGGAAGTGTTTCCTCTACAGCTCCCACACCCACAGGCTCTGGACAGGATGTGGCTAGGATTCCAGACTCAGTCTCTGTCCAGGTGGGGAGTTGGGGGACAAAGGGAGAGGTCTGGGATATCTTTGCCCTTCACCTCCAGGAGACCCACTGCCCTCTGTGCTGTACTTCAAGCCCTCATTTTTTAAGTGTCTGGGGTTCAACCAATGGGACAAACAGACTTTGGCCCCAAAGCTTTCAGTTACTCTAGATGCCTTGGTCCAGCCCTGGTGCCAAGGAGAGGCCCCATTAAAGTCCCACTGATGGACGAAGCCAGAAACCTTGTATATGTCTAGCATGAACCAGGCCTGGTAGCAGAGCTGACAATTAGGAGATAGACAGGCAGCCCAGCACCCAGCACAGAGGGTGACAGCTGTGATGTGGCTACCACCTCATAGTGGTCTGAGCCAAGCAGAAGGACCCTCACCTGGTGGAAGCCCCAAGAGGAGGGGTAAAGGGGCAAAAGTGGGCAAAGGATGAGCACGTTGGCCACAGAAGGTAGGAAGAGAATTCACTGAATTCCAGAAATGCAGGTGGTGGAGGCTGTTCTCATAAGGTGCTAGGGTTGCAGTCCCTGCCCACGAGGGGGGTGAAGGTGCAGGCCTGGGAGTTGCTGAATGACTTCCCTGGGCTCCAGCCCCTCTTCTACACAACAGGTGGAGAGGAGGCTACCTGAGGGTCCCTGGAGGCTGTAAGACAGTCAAGGAGTACCCTACCCTGCGCATAGAGTCTTTGAGTGTCAGGTGATGACATATTCATCAGAGTCAGGAGTGGTTAATTCCTCGCCTGCCAGGAGGCCTGCGCTCCAGCCCTGGGAGACCCCATGCAAGGGCAAGACTAAAACCCGAGAGCAAATGGCCCTGGCTCCACCCGCCCACTCCAGGATATCTTCAAAGGGCCAGGGCCTACACACCTACCCACCAGACCTGCAGAGAGGCCTGCTCCATGAGACAGGGCTCCCAATTCTCCTCATGTTGGCATCACCGGAAAAGATAAGGTAGTCATCTCAGAACACAGTGGGGGCCAGCTGTCCCATCACCCCAGGAGGAGCCCCCCCACCCCCACCCCAGACCCACTGTACACAGGGCAATGGGAAGGTAGAGTGGCCCACTCAAACACGTGCGAGGCTTTAATGTCACAGCAGAGAAAGGCAGAGCCAGGACTAGTCCCACTGGACACTGAGCTGGTAGAGACTTCCCCAGGGGTCCCCCACTGTGGCTGGCAGCCAAGGAGTGTGGGCAGGAGAAGCAGATAGTCCCGAGAGCCCATGATGAACAGAGAGCACTTTCCCCTCACTGCCTATAGGACAGTTTCCAATTCCAAGATGACAAACTGCATGTGATACTATCACATCTTCAGGCTTTCTCCCCCTGGGGATTCCAGGGTTCACACCCACACAGACTCTGTGGCCAGCCAGCAGGCAGATGCAACCTGAGAGCCAGGACCACTCCCTGACGCCATAAAAGCATCTGCCCAGGAGCAGCCTGCTTCCACAAGAAGCCAGTGAGGAAAGGTGAAGATTTGTCCAAGGGGTCTATTGCTGCAGGGGCACAGGGCAGGTGCAGGGCAGGAACTGGGCAGCTGGGCGGATGGTACTAAGCTTCTAGCAAGGCAGCGTCGGGTACCCTGTGTAGTCTGGCTTCACACAGGGTCCCCCAAAGACCCGTGGGTGGCTCCTCCTGCAAAGCAATCTCCCCAGGAAGCATCACAAGTAATCCTGTGCAGTTAGTTCAGTGTGTGAGGCACGGCCATCCAGCTTCCTGAAGGGCCCTGGCTCATTGGAGCTGCTGGTGTGGGCTAGTGTTCAGCGACTGCTTGGATCCCCCAGATTGGCTGGCCACTGCTCCACTGAGGCAGCTAGGAGGTATCAGGGACCCAGGAATTCATCTGTAGAAAAACCCCCAAGGAAGGAGATGCCTGGGGATCAGAGTCTCAAGGACTGTTGAGTGCAACCTGGGAGGGGTCCCCCCACCCCATGACAGGTTGGGGTCACCATGGAGCAGCCAGGGAGACCTGCCAGCTCACCCCACTGGGCAGAGGCGAGGCTCTGCAAACCCCTCCCGGGTGGGGTCTGGGTATGAAGGGGGCAGGCAGGTTTTAGGCTAACAGTGCCATCACAACAGATCGAAGGTAGGTCCTGAGGCAAATGGTGTTCATGATGGAACACAAGTTGGCTGACCTGGCTGGCTGCCCCTATATTCTCCTGCTCACTACCCCCCAACCTTGACTTCAACTTCAGAGTCTGGAGGAGATGTGACAAGCAGGCCCCAGCAGGGCCTGCAGAGGTCCCCAACAATTGAGGGCAGGGAAGGCAAAGAACAGGGCCACGTACTGCTCAACAGTCAGTGCCACCCTGGCAAGGTGGAGGGCTGACCTTGGTTATGCAGTGGTACTGCGCAGGCTGGTGGCCTTGGTTCTTCAGTCCTGCTTGTCCCCTCTCTGCCTCCAGGGGTAGATAAGCTCCCCGAAGAATAACTTGCGACATAAGGAGCCCCAGGAGTGCTTGGGGTGGCAGCCACAGCTGGGGAGGCGGTAGGTGTGCACCACACGACCATATGGCAGGGGGTTTATCTGGAAGCACAAGGGCAGTGGTTGAGCTTTCTGGGCCTGGCAAGCCCTCATGGAGGATTAGAGGGGGGTCCTTGGTCTGGACAATTGTGGAGTAGGGCCAGCTCTGTGCCAGATGTGCTCTTGCCTGTGGTCCACAAGGTAGATGAGCAGCTCTGGTGGGAATGCTCTACTCTGGGCAAGCTGCAGGGAAGAGAGGTGGCTGGGCTAGCAAAGTGCAGACCCCTGTACTCCAGGACTTAGCAGCTCCCAGCAGCCTGCTCAGGTGGGACTCAGAACATACTGCACATCGAGAAAACCACACAGGGTCCTGACTGCCTTAGCATCTGACCTCTCCCACTGACCATCAAGCCAATCCCACCTGCCTGGACCTGACACAGGCACCCAGTGAGTCACCCATTGGGTCACCCGTCAAGTAGGCTGATCCCTCCTGCAGGCTGGGGGCCCCCAAGACTATTTCAGATAAAGGAGCCCAAGAGAAAACACGTGTGTGTTCCAATGCCTTCACCTAATCCGTGTCATTCTGCCTAGAACAAGAGCTCATGGGGCCCAGGGAAGGTGACAGGGATGCAGGGCCAAAGCAGCCAAAGGTATCTGTCACTGTGCAGGGGATCCCATCCATGGGCTCTGCTGGGGAAGTTTCCAGGCAGATGGCTGGTGCCCAGAGGCCTTGGGAATGAGGGACTCTCCCCTTGGGCCCTGCCCCTCAGCTCTGCTGGGCTCTCCTGCCTGCATCTTACCCAGAGTCTGCGATGCCTCACTCCTAGGACAGCACAGAGGGCCCTGACCCCAGCTGCCCTGGAACATAGACAGCATCACAGAGGGCATGGGGTCCGTCCAAGGGCAGCAGTGTGAAGTGTTCGCAAAGTCCTCACCTGCATCAGGAGGCGGAGGGGCCTACCAGCCTCATGCTCCAAGACTCGGAACTTCACACCGGCTGCAAGGAGAACAAAGTAACTGTGAGGAAGAGTGGTAGCCCAACAGGGTTCTCGGGGCTCATCAGACAGCCCCTATCAGTCCTCCTGCTCTTTGTGTCAGCAGTGGCAGGTGTGGACAGAGGGGCTCTAGCAGTGAAGGCCCCTTTCTCTCTGGGCAGCACTCAGAGGGCTGCCTGGGCTCTTCTGCCCCTCCCATCCTTCCCATCTGCCTCTCTGAGTGGGTTGCTGGGCCACTGTCAGAGCCGCCTGCACAAGTCCACTGAAAAGAAAAAAATAAGTGTCTGGCCAACAGGGAAGAGCAGCTGGGTGGCGGGCATAGCCTGTGCTGCTTTCTGATGAGATGTGGGTTTCCCCACAGAGCCAACGGGCACTTGCTGGGTGGCGGTTGTCCTAAATATCTTCCAATTTCTGTGACCCACTGGGACCCACCATGCCCCTGGCCGGCAGTTTGGACCCCCAAGCTTGGGAATTCCCAGGCGGAAGGTTTTTTGAAAAGAGAAACAAGAGCTAATTATCTTTTGATGAAGAGGCCCCAAGGCAAACTCAGGGAAGAAGAGAGGAGGCAGAGGCATCTGTGGCCTTTCATGTAAAGTTGAAACAACTCTGCTCTGGCCATGAGCCAGGGTCTAGGGGAGGAGGGTACTGCATCTCAGCTCTCCACCTGCCTTATCCTGGCATTCTGAGGTGTAGGTAGAGGCTCAGGGCTGAATGAGCATGGGCAGCACAATAGATGGGTCCCTGGCTTGGTCACCTGTGGTGAAAGTGGCTTGGGAAGAGGGTCTGAGGGCATCCAGCAAGTGGCCTTTAGGTCCAAAGCCCATGGAACACCCATATTCATGTTCTCCAGCCCTGAGCTGGCTGGGAGCAGCCATCACGAGCTTCGGGGTATACCCCAAGCTGCCCAGCTGCAAACTGGGTGCAGGGCCTCCTGGACATTGTGGTCACTTTGGGGCCATCTGAACAGCTGCTGGATAGGTGCTATACTGGAACTCCCTGATCTCCCTGAGATGTTCCAAGTCCCTGCACCAATCCACAAGCTTGTGATCAGTTAAGTTTGGCCTCCTAAGTTCTGCAGTGGGGGGTGGTCTTCTCTCAGGGGCAGGTAGGGGCATGCTAGCATGTAGCTAGCATGCAAATGGACAGCCACCTGCAGAGGGGATGGGAGGTGTTGTCCCAGCAAGTAGTGGTCTGCTGGGAACGGGGAAAGAGGGCACTCTTGTCACATGGATCTGGTCAGTCCAGCGTACTCTATCCTGGCCTGACCCTCCAAAGCTGAGAGGTACCAGCAGGCACACATAGCCCCAAACAACTACATGGGAACACATCTCTGAGCCACGTTCAGATACCACCTACACCACTATGGATCTCAGGGAAGCTGTTCACACTGTCACAGAAAAGGTGAAAAAAAGGAAGGGCCGCTTCTCTGGTCTTTGAACCTGAGCACTACCGGAGCCTTCTCCCACCTGCTCATTTCAGGCAGCTGGTCCAAAAGATGCCCTAGGACCAAGGGTCTCTGTCCTCCCTGCCCACCCACCTCACACACACCACCACTTCCAGGCAGGAGGCACACATGGTGCAATTGGTGCTTCTGCAGGGCCCATAGGCATGCACCCCCCTACACCCAGTACACAGACCTACCTGCGAGCCTATAGGGCCGACAGAGCCGGAGGCCAAGTGCATACAGTGGCAGGGAGTTGATGAGGTCCACGAGCAGATGGATCAGGCCCTGCACAGTGACCACCAGGAGCCGGAGCTGCAGCACAGATGGTGCTCAGGGCCTCTGAACAGGGATCGTGGCCACAGCCACACAGGCATGCCCATAGCAGAGCAGCCCAACGGGTCCTGGGTCACAATGTAGGGTGACCAGGGACTCAAGAGCCTTGGGAGATCATGAATACCATGCTGAACCTGAGCCCAAGCATGAAAAGGCAGGGAAGCAGTAGGGAGAAAGGTCTTCCCTCCCAACAGGTCAGAGGAGACGGTGCTCCAACCCAGGAAAATGAGCTACTGGCCCCTTGGCAGAAGCCACCTAGGTGCTGTTCCCTTCCTGCTGTCCAAACCACCCCATTTTAGGCACTAAGGGGAGAACACCACTGTGACCCGCCCACCATGGGTCCTATCTTCCCTATGCTCAACTATGTCCCAGAGCAGTGGGAGGTATCCTCCCACGGTAGGACCCTACCCACTCCAAGGCCCAACACACTGCCCATAGAGTCTAGAACAGCCTTACACCACATGGCTCACAGCAGCAGATGATGGCCTGCCCATGAATGGCAGGCTGGCAGGCAGAGCTGGCAGTGACCATTCTAAGCACTGTGGGCAAAGCCCCTTGGGCAGGTGCCACACCCAGAGCCCCCCATGGCTTACCAAGGTGAACACCAGGTAGTACAGGGCCGTGGTGGGCAGCAGGAAGATGAGGACAGTGAAGAGCAAAGTCCCAATGAACAGCTGCCGGGGGAAGGGATACCAACATCAGCATCAACTGGAACCCCAAGTCAATGACAGCCACCAGCACTAGCCACACCCCTGCTGCCCATTCCCACCAAGCCCATCCTGTAATTAAGCAGAAATGGGATGCCTGCTGGTGGGACTCTTGCTTCCCGAGATAACCTGAGAAAGCCTACTCTCGACAGCTCTTTCCAGTACTGGGAGGGCTATGACTGTGTGCCCTCCAGACTTGGTGACACATGGCAGACAGGATCAGGAGACAGAGGATCAGCCAATACGGTATATAGCCACACACATTATAGACAGAAGCGTTGTGAAAATTAGGCAGAAAAAAAAAATGCTCTGAAGGATAGCACTCAGGGTCTGTGTATCAGGTATGAACAAACTAATAGGATGAGCCAGAGCCAGGCCCACTACCTGGGTTACCTCCAGGGCCCACTGTCAAAGTCTACTCCAGGTCCACTGCACAGGTCACCTCCATGTCTTGTGCCTAGGTCACCTCTAGTGCCCACAGTCCAGTGACTCCCTGGTGCCCAGCAGCCTCTTGACAGCAGGGTCTATTGCCCGCCTAGGGCAAGGCTCTACACTGTCTAAAAGCTCCACATACACCCTGCCCCTTGCAGACTCCTTACATTTCCCAGGGTTGATGTCTACCCTGTGGCAGGTGACCTCCAGGACAGGAGTATTGCTGCCCCCATGTGATTCCCAAGCAGCTCCATGGCCAAGCCCATTCAGAGGGGCCAGCTGGATTGGAGCTGGGAGTGGTCACCTGTAGATCATGCTGATTAGTTGGAGCCAGGGTGCTCCCTCCCTGCAGTCCTGCCCAGTACCTGGTCCAGGTCATAGGAGCAAGAGTCCACCCGCTGGCGCAGAACATTCCACTTCTTTCCCCGGAACAGGCGCCAGAGTGAAGATAAGCCGTAGATCTTCAGGCAGTACAGCCTGCAGACGTGGGTGCAATCAGGGGCAGGCCTGGTTGCCAAGCCAAACCTGTACCTGCCCAGCCCCAGGAGCCTGTCTGTGGCACCCAATATGTGGAGGGCTGTGCTAGGCCAGCCTACAGGGGCAGGAAGCACATACCCACCTGGCTCCATAGACATAGAAGCAGTAGATGTGGAAAGTGAGGAGGGCGATGATATCCGACAGGATGGAGAGGGCAATCGTCAGGCCCAGGCAAGCTGAGAGGCCCACGTGCCATAGGATTCGCTCAATGAAGGGTGACATGAGGTGGATGTAGCCTGGGAGAATAGGGGTTGACTCTGAGGGGCTGCCCAAGAAGATCCTGGTCCTTGCCAAGTCCTTACTATGGTTGGTACCTGAGGCTCCAGGAAATTATGTATGACAGACTATTCCACTGGCTATCCCTTGGCAGAGCACCCAATCCAGCATAGAAGGGTTCCACATACCCAGGATGGGGAGGAGGCAGGAAGCAGGAACCAAGAGAAGAGCACCAGGTCTGGGCCCCACTGCCCTGCTTGACCAGAGCCTGTGTCCCTGGGAGTTTAGGCTTCAGAAGCCAAGTCAGGGGTCACTAAGCCAGGTGAAACCCCTAGGCCTGCCCGCCTGCCAGCACTCACTGATCCACAGGTGGATGTGGTACAGGAAGAAGCGGCCTAGCACCTGGTCCAGTGCCCGGTTCATCTTGAGCCCAGCGGGTGCACCCATCAGCCACTGCAGCAGATGCTGGAGCTCCTCTGCCACACGCTGTGAGGACATAGAGGGACATGTTGTCTATAAACTGGGCCCCACCCTGGCCAGACCATCTGCACAGGACAAAGGTGAATTGAGTTCCCTTCTCCAAGTGTCTGGACTGCCATCTCCATCTTCATAAATGTTCTGGAAAGCGGGGCTGATAGGCATGACCTACATGGCTGATAGTCTGCCCCTGGCCCACTGAACACATGGCCCATGATGGGGGTCAACCTTCAAATGAGGTATCTTTTCTCCTATGTCACCACTCTAGCTGCTGGACCCACAGAAGCCCTTGGCCCCAGGCACCAGGATGTGGGACAGACCCAGGCTCACCATGAATCCTGCGAGGGGAGCCCATGGGCCCACCCAGTCTTCCTCTGCCAAGGACCCACCCCACCACCTGCCATAACAGAGGCCTAGGCCTTCCCTGAGTGGGTGACCTCAGGTGAACGTGACGGTGTCAAGCCTGTCAGGGGCCCAGGTAGCAGGTGGGAGGCCTAGAGGGTCCCCTAGAGGAAAGGGCAGATGGAAACTCAGAGTCAAGATGAATGCTGAGTGAGAGCCAGGGATGTCAGAGGGACACTCACAGCTTCTCCAGAAGCTGATCAGCATCCTGGCTGCCCTTGGAGGAAAGCCAAGGTCCGGGGGCTGTGCTGGCCCCAGTGGGCAGGCCCTGAGGACCCTCTGCCTCGTTACCAATGCTGAGGCCACAGGAGTAACATTCCTGCCCCACGGTCAGAGGTCTGCCATCACCCCCTTCTCCTGCTGCCTTGCCTGCATCTCCCAACCCTGTGTGAAGGCTTCAGCCATGTCAGGAGCAGTGAGAAGGCGGAACATTCTTTATAAATAGAGCTTATTTAAAATTTAAAGGATAAGAGCTTGGCGGCAGGAAGAAGCTTTCATTTTTAAATTAAATATTTATACTTCTGAGCAGTTTTGCAGAAGGGAGGTGTAGGGTGAAGCTGGCCAACAGACAGAGTATAGATGAGCAGGTGAAGTAGCCAAGCCCCCTTCCAACCTCCAGGTCCTCCTTTCTCCTTCCTTTTTCCTCTTGGTCAGGCCACCCCAAGAAGCCATGGGGACTCTGGGCCTGTGAGGGCTCCTGCCCACAGAGTCTGGCCCAGGCACAAGCACGTCTAGTAAACACCCAAGGCTAGATGCTGATGATGACCACCAGAGGCTGAGCCCACAGGAGCCACCCAGTCAGGCCTCAGCTGCTTGACCACAGGAGGCCCCTGTGAGGCCTAGGAGTAGCCCCAGGGGCTAGAGGGACTGCCCTAAGTAGGAAGACAAGCTCCCAACAGAAGTGACAAGGCCTTTGGCTCTGAGGAAGGGAGGCAGAGAAGCTGAGGCTTGTAGCCAGCATGGAAATGCAGCAAGTGCACACTGGAAGGACAACCGTGGTGGGGAGAAGGGGGAGTGGCACCCAGGTCCTGGAAATGTTTACTAGACATGCAGGGCAAGTCTGTTTGCACAGAAGATGAGTTGGTGCCTCTCTCAGCACAGGAACCACAGAATGACATGACCACTGAACTAGGAGGCCAGAACTCAACCGCACACAGATAGCCCTGGACACATGGAAGGTTTCCGTAATGCTGACCATGCGGAGGACCTAAGCCAAAAGACAGCTACTCCAAAGAGCCAAGAGAGCAGAAACAGTCGCACACTGGGGGAGGCAACAGGGACCCCATGACACTGGACCTGGCAGGGGAAGGTGGACTCCCCCTAAAAGCCTCTACCACGAGGTGGCCCCCAGACACAGCCACCTTTAGGAAGGAAGGGTGGAGGCCAGGTGCCTCAATGTGACCCAGTGTGAGAGGGTGGGCACCTGGCAGGACCAAGTCTCTGCAGCCCCCGTGAAACATAGTAGGTCCCAGGGGACTGGTCTGGGATCAGTGATGAGAACTGCTCTGGCCAGCTGGGGGCCTCTGCTACTCCCAGGCAGGATCCCACCCCAAACCCCGGAAACAGGTGCCAGAATCCACACCTGGCTCCATCCCAACCAACTCACATCAGCCACAGGGACAAGGGCGTCGGCCAGCTGCCCAATGCGGTCTTTTCCATGGAGCCAGGACAACAGCATAAGGCCAAGGGCCACATCGAGGAGCACGGAGACAAGGATGTTGGCCTTCCTAAAAGGTGGGTTCCAACAGGAGTGGGTGGTGAGGGTGGCCTGGCCAGAAAGGGTCAGCACATATGGATCTAGTGCAGAGATGGGGGTGGGGAAGGTGCTGGGCCTGTGGGGCATCTGACTGCTGCAGAGGAGACCCAGGGCAGACCCCGTACCTCATCAGCTGGGAGGGGTTCTCAGCCTTCTGGGGACTAAAGATGAGTTTGAGCTGCTCTAGCCGATGCTTTAGCTGCTCACATGTGGAGAGCTTGCTCCAGATGAAGGACAATGGCCACAGCTTGAATACCCTGCAAAGGAGCAGAGAAGGATGGGCCTTCAGCTCTTCCTAGGACTCTCCTGCCAGTCAGGGAGTGAAGGCCACCTCGGTGTTGCCAACATCCTTCACAGTACAGATAGGAAGTGCCAGGCCAGGCTCAGTCCAAGGCCCTGTTGCCCCTAAACATTCCTGAACTCAGCAGGGCAGGAACACAGGTGGGGGAATCCAGACAGGCAGCCCAGCAGGGATCATGGTACATTCACAACCATCAACTAGAAGCCTGACTGTCTCACAAGGCGCTGACCCCAGGGTAAACCTGCACCCTAGGAGTAGAGAGAACACACTGTTCCACCACCCAGTGCCTTGCCCTGCTGGATGGGTGACCCTTGTCAAGGGTCTCCAGGCTGCCCTGGCTGCCCAATAAGACTGATTTCTCACCAGGCGGAGGAAGCACTGAGACACTTCCACAGACGTTCAAACATTGATGCTTGAAAGCAAAGGTGAAGAAAGTGACAAAACACAACTTAGGTGTGCCCAGAGCCCCTTTCCACTCACGGCCTTGCTGCTGGCAGGAGAAAGAAAAGGCCTGTGCAAAGTGCAGAGACAACAACTAGTGAGCACTTGGACTCTCAGGAAGTGACCTCAAGAGGTCTCAGCCTTGAAAGGTTTAAAACAGGGGTCCCCAACCTCTGGCCCAGTATTAGTTGGTGGCATGTTAGGAACAAGGCCTCACAGCAAGAGGTAAGCAGCGGGCTGGGGGAGAGAGTGAGCGAAGAAGCTTCATCAGTATTTGCTGCTGCACCCCAGCACCAGCATCACCGCCTAAGCTCCACCTCAGATCACCAGGCATTAGATACTCATAGGAGCACTGGTCCCTGGTGCTAAAAAGGTTGGAGACCTCTAGTTTAAAGGCTTTATCTCCAACCAAGTGGCTTTAAACCAATTCCAAGAATTAAATGCACTCAGCATACACCCCTCCCTCCTCAACTCCAATCAAGTGGAATGTGGCCTCACACAGCTGCACAGAGAGCCATACCAGAAAAGCGGTCTCCCCAAGGCTCAGAACAGCCCTGGGCAGCCTGGGCCTTGACAGCATCCCTAGGCCTGCCCTGAGGTGAGGGCAGGGAGGGGCCTTCGCTACTGCACAGTGACAGCTATGCCTCATGTGAACATCCCTGTACTGTAACCATCACCAGTCAATGATTAACACCTGACGGATGGGCTAATCCATATTTGGGGCATATGAGCAACGCTTCTTGGGTGCTTTAAAAGCTGATAAATGCTAAGAACCTTCTTCTCTCCCCAAAACTGCACCTAGACCCAGACACATTTTCACATACTTCTTTCCAAGAGAGTCATGAAGCTCCAAAGTCTCATCCCTGGCAGCCCCCACAACCCAAGGTGTTGTCTACACATAGCTGCCAAGGGTTCTCTGCCAGGACAGACACAAGTGCTCCTGGAACCCCTGGTTATGCAGGGTCAGTCCCCAATCCAGACAACCTGAACCCCTGGATCTAAGGAGAACAGGTACCTGAGGGTGCAGCACAGCTGCTCCCCACCAGGGAGACTGCTTCTCACAGAGAAAGAGGCCCCTGTAACTCAGCCCCAGTCCCTGTGGTTAAGTAGCCAGAACACCCTGGTGCTGCCCCAGCATTCCCCAGCGCCTTCAGGGGTTTCTGCAAATCTTTTGACTGGGCCCACAGTCAAGAGTTTTCCGGGTGATTTTAGAGAGTGGCTGAGGCTGGGGAGTACCAGCCCACACCCATGGCTGTCAATGAGTGGATACACTCCCATGGCCTCTGGGGCTACTTCTCCTGTGGGTGTCGGGGCCAGGGAAGCAGGCAGGCCTGTGTTTGTTCAGGAGGACAGACAACTCCCAGGCAGGGCGAACACCACCCCTCAGGCGGCAACAACCCAGTCTATCCATTGTCTTATCTCCCTCTCAGGGGCTGGAGCTGTCTGAGGTTCACACAGTACCCCTACATGATGGGTCCCATGCAACCTCTGACACTACCAGGAAACCTGGCTCTTCCTCTGGAGCGAGGGACACCAGAATAGCAGCCACCACCAGAACATCCTCTGAGATACCAAGGGAGGAAACCTGGGAGAGGTGGGGTAAGGGAAGGCAGTCATAAGTCTCAGAGGGCCTGTCTGGGCCTCCATACCCCCCTGCACACTGAGGGGTGAACCTAGGACTCAGGAGCCTGACTCTTTCCTACCCTGGCCCCACGGGTACCTACCAGCAGGTACTGACAGCTGAGACGAGTGACAGCAGGCAGGCCAGCAGCAGGCAGATGGGTCCTGAGGCCTGCTTGGCCAGCTCCACGAGGATGCTGGCCTCCACACCCTCCGACTGCCAGTGACTCAGCCGTACAGGGCCATCATCAAACCGGTCACTTCGGAAGAGCACCTCACTGCGAGCCACCGTGTCAAAGACAGCAGCCAGGCCCCCAGCACTGGCTGTGGCATCCCCGGCCTGGCGGTCAGGCAGGGCTGCAGGTGGGTGTAGCTGGGACAGCAGCACCTTGCGTTGGTCATAGAAGACGAGCATGACCTGGTCCTCACCGGGGGCACCAAAGGAGGTGGGCACCTGCCGGCGGGTGGCCTTGCAGCTCCAGAACTTGCTGCCCCTCTCCCGGCACAGCTGGAGCCAGGGCTCATGGGAGAAGATGGCACCCAGGCCCTCCAAGAAGTGGCCCAGGCTTTCCTCGGGTTCTTGCCGACGGTGGCACCAGGTACCCAGCACGGCTATGCTCACTCGGCTGGCCTGCTGCACCTGGGCCAGAAGCTCCTTGACCTGCATGGGGATGAAAGGAAAATGCACCACAGCCAGGACCACGGCGCTGCTCTGCTCCGGGACCCACCGTCCAACCAGCAGGCCGCTGTCTGCTGAGGCACAGCACGTGGGGAAGAAAGCCTTGAGCACCATGCTGGGGACACTGGAAGAAAGAAAAGAGGCTCAGCTCAGAGCTGCTGCTGCTGCCACTATGCCTTCATGGCCCCAGGGTGGCTAGAAGCTCTGTGGCTGGAGGCCATAGCCAATGTATCACACAGACACTGAGATGGACACATCCACATGGCCACAGGACCCACAGGTTTGGGTGACCTGGTTTTGAATTTGGTCAAAAAGGCTGGGAAGGGGCCCCCCAGCTGCCATCTCCCATGGGTGCTGCTCTAACCTGTAAACACAGGCTCCAAATCACCCCTCACCCCCACCCCGAGGCAAATCAATGCTTTCCCCCATTTCAGAGAGAAGCAGTCTGAAACAAGACAAGGTTATGTGACCTACTTAGTGCTACTCACGGGGTGTGTGGAGCTGAACAAAAGGTTTTAACTTTTGTTTTTAAAGAAACTGATTAGTTTTTTACATGTAGCACATGGAAAAATATACAATCTCGTTAACAATTAAAGTACTGCAAATTAAAACTCTAACGAACCTTGATTTACTTACTAAACTTGCAAGAATAAAGATGAAAATTTAAACAAATTGCTGCTGGCTGAGGGAAACTAGACATGTGCACAGTTCTGGCAGCTGTGGGCACTGGTACTGGCATCTCAGAAGATGCCTGGGGAGCTGCCTGATGTCCCAAACCCACCCCGCTGCCCAATGAGACCCCTGGAGGAGCCTTGGAGCTCAGGGAACAGGCTCAGCTCTCACTGGGCTTCTGCTTCCACTCAGACCCTCCAGCCTATGGCTGTGCGGATCCTGGCGGATCCTGCCCTCGGAGCTCTATTCGTCCATTTCAGGGTAGGGGTACCAATAGGGGAGTGTTTCCTCTTGTCACAGTGAGCACCTCCTTCAGGAAATATCCTTCCAACCAGATAACTATCTAGAAATGCAGGTGGGAGAAGTTAACTGGTCCTACAGAGACCCCAACATCCTCTCTCATGAGAGAAGCAAGCCTTTCTGGCCTCTCATCACTTTTATATAGCCTCTGAGCAGCAAGAACAGCCCGAGTGGCTGTAATTCCTATGGGATGCGGAGCCTTAACTTGCCCAGAAGTAAGCTCACTGGGAATGAGGGTTTCTCAACAAACACTTCATTCTTCTGTCTCAGCCCCTCCAAGATGGGGCCTGAGAGGTAGCAGGCCATTATCTAGCACAGTGCTGAGGGCATTCACCTTGGAGCATGCCCTTTCTCAGACACTGACTGCCCCCATCTCATCAGCACAAAGGGCAGAGCAGCCACCCTGAGAGAGAAACATAGGCCTTAGACTGAGTCTGGGCCTCTGGGCCCCAGTGCTCACCAGGCCCTTGGGGACACACATGTTGGGGCAGTGTGACATTGTAGGAGGCACAGGGAGCTTCTACCTGAGGGTCAGGGGGTTCTGGAAGGGGCCTCACACAGATACAAACACCCAGGCCTTAAGAGGCCACTGGTACAGCTGCTTTCCTCCTCTGCAGGCAGCTCAGCCTGGGGCTGGAGGGTTGAGGCCTTTCCTGGCCAGCTTGTAAGAGTCCTCTCACAGCTGTGGGTTCCAGCTGAAAAGTGCCCCTCTGAGTCCAGTAGCAGCAGCAGCAGCAGCGCTCTAAATGCCTCTCCCCCAGTGATCAGGGAGGGCAGTTAACAGTGGGTGCTGGCAGATGATAGCCTAGAGCCTGACAAGCAGCTCCAGGCCAAATCCCTGTGGCCATCATCAAGGGCGTCCAGGGCCAACTTGTTTTCCTGACCCATCTACAGGGGCTGCTTCCAATGGCATTGTGAGAGGCACAGAGCAATTTTGCCTGTGAGGGACCAGGCATATCTGGCTTGGTGAACTAACCAGTATAGTCCAAGCTGCTCAGTGCCAGCCTGTCAGGAAATATCATGTCAGGAAGTGACACCATCACACCCTGCTTGGGGACCCCTTTCCCAGGAGCTAAGGAAAACTGCCCATGGCTACTGTTGGAAAAGAAAAACAATTTGCCTAATAGCAAACAGATGCTCTAGGGGAGGCTGGTTACACAATGTGTTTGTTCACTTTGGGGAAAATCGAGTTGTACACATAAAAGTTGTGCACTTTCTTTGTGTGTATTATGCTTTATCTACAAAGTTTACTAAAAAAAAAAAAAAAAAAAAAAGGAAAGAAAAAAGAAAGAAAGAAAAAAACCCAGCAGCTCCTTATGTCTAAGAGCAAAGGGCAGAAGTTGATGTTCTTATCCGTGGGGTAGTGAGAAAGAACTCTTAACAGATTATGGGGCAAATTCCCATCCTCGCTTCTACCTCAGCCTCTGGGAGTGATGAACACAAAGAAGTCTGCTTAGATCAGAGGGCCAGAAAGAGATGAAAGAGCAGGCAATCGATAACAGAGGTGCAGATGGGAGAAAGCAGGGCAGTAACTTGGGCAATGTGCACAGCTTTAAAGACTGAAATTTAAAAAAACAACAACAAGGGCACACTCCTAAAAAAGCCTCCCCTGTTAAAAATGACACCCAGTTCCCTTATGAATCAGCCCATTCCTAGATCAGCCTGTCTACCTTATGAAGTAGAAGCTGTATTGCCCTCTCATCCTCTCCATCAACTGATTCCAGGGGAAAAGCCCAGATATGACTGGCCAGGAACATCTCACTGACTGACATCCTCCTCTGTGAAGCCTCCTCATCGCTGTTTCTCAATAGCTCTCAAGAATTCATTTTTACTCCATATCTTTTGTGTTTAATTTTTTTTCACGTTTTGTGAATAATGCTTTTTCCTCTCTCATTTCAGAAGAATGGATATGAATCTAGAATTCTGGTTTTTGCCTTTTACTGTAATCAGAGACAACTATAAAGTGCTGACAGCCAGTTCCACTGACCCTAAATCCCCTTCGGAAGAGTCCATAGAAGGCCCAAGTTAGGGTGGATCAGAAGGAACCGGCGGGGGCCCTTCACCCTATCAGCTGTTGGGACCAGACTCCTTGCCAAAGGCACCCATGCGTCCTGGCTACAAATCCTCCCAGATCTGGGTGAACGGGCTCCTGGGGCAGTGGGATGGCGGGGGTCGTTCACTGCCCTCCTACGTCGCAGGCTTGCCTGGCCGGCTGCCGGACGCATTCCCATATTACGGACAAGATAGAGGCTCCAAGTGGCAAGAGGCCTGTGCCGCCCCAGGAGAAGCCTCCGGGGGACCCTTCCGCTCCCTCGCCTGTTCCAGGTCCCTCCGTGTCCGGGGAGTCGGGGCCCACAGCCCCGGGCCCAGAGCCGGGAGGGGCGGCTCCCCAAGGTCACACCGTACGGACGCCAGCCTTCTCCGCGAATGCTCACCGGCTGCTCCCCGGGGCCACGCCCTTGGGCGGCAGGGTAGGGATGGGGTTGGGGATCGCGTCAGGCGGGCCCGGGCGGACGACAACGCTCGCGGCCCCCAGCCACGCCGCGGCCGCGCCGCGGGACACAAGCCCCATTTCCGCCGGCTCCCAACGTTGCCGCGCGACGGTCCGGCCCCCAAAGGCGCCCGGGCTGCCCGCCGGCCTTGCCCGAGCGTTCCGTGCTCTCAACGTTCCGGTCCCTGGATCCAGTGACCTGCGTGCTCAGCGCCCTTGTTCCCCACTCTGCGCAGCGTCCTTGTCTTCCACCACCACCCGCTGCATCCTTGGTCCCCCCAGTGTCCTTGTTCCCCTCCAGTCCATCCGCAGCGTCCCCAACACTCCTGCCTTCCAATCCCCGACAGCTACCAACCTCCCAGAGTTTCCTCATCTGAGGAACCCAGTGGACCTGGCTTGTGAGGGTCCTCTACCTTGCCTTGCCCCAACCCTCCCAGGGTGAAAGGCCCCCCAGGCCCTACTTGGGATCCCAGAAAGAGCTGCCTCCTCAGCTCCACCAGCCTGGCCCCTTCACTAGCTGATCTTTGCAGAGGAGTACCCCCCAGGGCCCCTAGGGACAGGTAGGCTAGGAAGTTGTTGGGCCCTGGTGGACCAGCTCAGAGGCTTCAACATTCTGATCTGATCATCAGGAGGTGTCCCCGGCCCCTCCTGCTCCAGGGAACAATACCCCTAACACCAGTAGCAACAACTAATGTTTATTGAACACCTACTGCACATGCCTCCTTACATTGACCCATTTAATCCCCCCACCCACAGGACCCAGGACATATGGAGGGAACCTTATCAGAGGTGATGGTCTAAACCACAGACCCCAATGTCTTGGTGATAGACAGAAGCACCCCCTCACCAGCCCTCAGGGGCAGGACCAAGCACTGTCCCCTCCTCCTGAAAAACCCTACCTGGAACTAGGAGCCTGGCTGGGTCCCAGACTAAGTAACCTTTCACCTCCTTACTGTTTTTGAGCCTCATTTCCCAGCTGTTTTTAAGTAGCAGGAGTCTGTCCTCATAGGAAGGCTCTCTTAGACTCGACCACCTCCCAGAACCCTCACTGCACCCCCATCCATGAGCTTGGAGCTGTTTGGTGTTGGTTCACAGAGGAGAAAAAAAAATATCAGATAGCTTGTGAGACAGTCTCAAAAGGTAGAAGTGGCCAGGGGCATGGAGGCTCTCAACCCAGCTATGTGCCACCCCCTGGTGTCTCCAGGGCAGCCCCCTGCATCCCCCTTACCTCAGCTGGGCTGAGAGAAGCTGCAGGAAGCGCAGAACCTGGGGTGTCTCTGAGGATGGGGGACAGGGAGGGGCTGCACCCCTGCCTAAGCCACCCAGCCTAGCGTGACCCAGCCCAGCCACACCCTCCCTGCATGCCTGTGTCTGATTAGGAGACTGGGGCTGAGGCACCTGGCAGAGATCCTGCCCGGGTAAGTGCCGGAAGCTGGCTCAACATGCCAAGGATTGCCAGGCTTCAGGTGCTGGCTCCAATGCTCAGGCCTCCTGGGCCCTGAGCCAGCAGGGCCAAGGCCTGAGTGGACATGGGGACAGGGAGCTCTGGGGCACACTGAACTGGGGCATGGAGAAGAACCAACTTTGGAGGTTGTGAACCTTGCAAGGGAAACTAGGAGGCAGTTGATTTGTGGCTGCTGACGAAGTCTGAATCCTCTCCAAGAGGAAGACAGGAGGCCAGCCCAGGGTCTGGCACACTAGGTGCTCAGCAAATGTGCAGGTTCAGGAAGGTATGGCCAGCAGCCCTGGAGGACTCCGCCACCCTGAATGTTCCTCTCATGGTGGTCCGGGGACCTGGTGGCTGGACCCATGCACAGTGAAGGGGCTACTGCCATCTGAGCTCACCAGGTCAGGCCAGCTCTGAGCGGTACTCGTACACCTTGATGTAGCTGTCCCCTGCGTCCGCAACCACAAGCTGGCCCTGGGGCACACAGGCCACACCTAAGGGCCGCCTGAGCCCCTTGGACACCAAGCAGATGGGTGATTCAGCCCGGGGGAACAAGGTCACCTGGCGTCGCTGTTCATCTGCCACAATAACACTGCCTTCTGTATCAGTGCATACACCTGCCGGGCTGCCAAAGGCATGCCCATTCAGGCTGCCCAGGGAACCCAGGGGCTGGTGGGCACTGCCAAACAGCCGCACATCCCCAAACTCCTCACTCACTGCAAAGCCTCCATTGGGCCCCAGTCCCACCCAGCAGGGGCCTTCTAGACCTAGCACGGAGGCTGGGGCTAGTTGCTCTAAGGTGGGGCCCAATGTGAAACTATGTACAGCCCCAGACACATAGTCTGTCACCAGGAAGCGGCCAAGTGCGTCCACGGCCAGCCCACGGGGGGCCAGGAAGGTGCCCACTGTCACCCAGGAGCCTTGGGGAGCTCGGGCAGTGTGCTGGAGTGCATGGACAGCTCCATGGACAAGGTCGCTGACCACCACGAGCCCAGCAGCTGTCACAGCTACGTCTTCTGGCACGAAGTGTCCGAACCCTGGCACCCGGCAAGGCAGGTGGCAGACGGAGCGTCCCTCGAGGTCCAGCACATAGACGCAGGGAGCAGCCCCAGCTGTCAGGAAGAGTAAGCCGTCCGGGGAGCAGTGCAGGCCCCGGGGGCCCCCTCCAGCCCCTGCAGGCACTGGGATCTGCCTGAGCAGCTGGGCCCGCCAGGAGTGAGTGGGGTCTCCAGGTGGGTCCAGCATGAGGTGCAGGTTTTTGGGGACAGCTGGCCAGCTGATGGGGGAGTCCCAGGAGGTCAGAGCAGGAGGCCAGGGGGTGGACGGGCCGGCTCAGCCTCTGAGGCAAGTTTCTGTGGTTGGGCCAAGTTTAGGGCTGCAAGAGAAAGAATGCCCCACTGTACATCAAACACTAGTTACCTCGGTCCCCCTGTGTCCTTCCAGGCAGTACTGGTGTCTTCTTGTTTTACAGATGAGGAAACTGAAGCATGAAGGTGGGGATGAAGAAATGGATTTTGAATTCAGTTCCATCAGGAAGTCTGGCCCAGCCAGCAAGCCCAGTAGTAAGTCATGTCTTTAGGTCCAATTTTCCCAGATGTCCTGGAACACAATTCTGGGAGACATGGACTCATGAAAGTTGTCATGGGTTTTGCTCTGAGGCCTGCATGAGCTCATAGGCATTGAGATGCCCTGAGGTAGGGGTGTGGGGGTATGACAGATAAGCAAACTCATCTGTCCATGGAACCCTTCCTTTTTATAGGTAGGGAAAGTGACCCATCTTGGGGGCAGCCCAAGCCCCTACCCATTGCCCCCACACAGACTCTGGAAACTTCCAACCCCTGAGGGGTGAGGAAGCAGTCCTGTCCTAGGCCTCTCTGCCTACCTTACCCAGGGAGGCCAGCGGGAAGGGTCTCCTACCTGAGACCAGGCCCTTGGCCCTGCTCCCTGCTCCTGTAGCAGCTTCTGTTGTTGGAAACTAGAACCTGAAGGAGTGGGAGGGGCCACCCTGATGTGGGTGAGATGGGAGGAGACAGGTAGAGCTACTGGGCCCTATGGAATCCTGTCACTCAGTTGCTAAACCCCAGGAACTTCCCAGTGCTGCTACATTTCTGCCTTGGGGCCTTTGCTCTGGCCTCCAAGACATTCTTCCTGCTGCCCTTGGTTTGTTGGATGCCACTCATGGTCAGGCCAGCTGAACCCTCCCCAGGGAGGTCCCCACAACCATTGATACTTCCTATCCCTCTGCAATGCCAGGAGGCTCTGAGGAAATGTCCAAGCATGAGGCAACCCCACCTACCATCCCCCATCATAACCAGATCCAGAGTTAAGGACCTTCAGAGGTCCATCTTGTCTCCCCACCCCCAGACTGGGCAGGTTGTGTCCTGTCTCTCTGATCCCATTTCTGCACTTGTAAAGCTGGGGTAGTGCCCTCCAGCAGGACAAGGCTCACATCTGTTGAGAAATTGGGGAGTGGTAGACAGGTGCAGGTGCCAGCCAATGGGAGGCCAAGAACTCAGGACCTGGAGATTCTCTGGCCACCTCCTAACTCAGCTTACAGCTCCCTATAGCCCCTCTAGGAAGACCCTGGAAGGTTGGGAGAGGGAGGGTCAGCCTCTGTGCTTCCCCACCTGCCCAGCCTGTACCTCCTGCTCTGGACACTGCTTCTTAACGCCCTGAGGTGGGGCGGGCGGCCGATGCTATCTGCTGCCCAGTGTGGTTAATGGGGCAGCCACAGGTCCTGCTCCGACTGGCCCCAGCCTGGCCAGCCCAGCTTGGGGAGCCAGGCTCAGGCAGGAACTGCCTTCCCAGAGGCCATTCCTAAGTGGGCACAGAGGTGTGGCCAGCTCCCAGGGAAAGAAGTGATTAGCTGTGTCCAAGGGTCCCCTGGGCACCCCTCCCTATTTGCCCCCCACCCCTGCCTGTGGGAAAGGCCAAGTCCTGCCAAGGTGGGAGGAAGGCAGTGAGCTGTGAAGGCCATCTGATGCCTATCGTGGCTGCAGGGACTGGCGGGAGCCCAGTGGAGGCCACGCTGGGTGAGCAGCCCTGGGCCACAGAATATGGGGGGCATCATTTAACCACAGTGGGAGCAGCCTCCAGCATGAATCTGACATTAGGGCTGCCCTACTAGACAAGGGCTGGAGGCATGCCCGGAGGGCCCTGCCCACCACCAAAGTGCTGAAACATAGGCCTGACCAGCCCCCAGACAAAGGCACTTGCCTCCCCAGCTCTCCTCGCTCTGCCCCCTCTGATGGAAAGTCCCTTACTCTATCCCCAGACTCTACCCGCCCCAAGGAGGCCCAGGGGAAAGGTGTTCCAGTGGTAATGCTGGAACAGCAAGGGAAGGAGGAGGCCCAGACGGGGTGTGTGAAGGTGGCTTCTATTTTAATGTCCACAACTGTGATCAACAAAAAGCCGCGATTCTCTGCTGTGTCTGTGCGCCCTCAGAGACAGGTCACAGCCATGGGGGATGGGGTCTGTCCACGGGCATGCTGGGCAGGCTCCAGGCCTCGCCCCCGGGGCTGAGGCAGGTAGGGGCCAGGCAGTGGGCATGGGGTTGGGAAAGGGCCCCTGTCTTTTAAGGACAGAGGTAGCAGCAGGAGCTGTAGTCAGACCTCAGCACCTGGGGGGCTCTGCAGGCCAGGTGCGGCCTCAGGGAGCCAGGAGCCCCCAGTCCTGCCATGGTGTCCCCAGCTATTTCCAGGAATGACAGGGTCATCTGAGGCTTGGAGGGGGAGACCTGGGGGCGGGACACTGGAGTCAGCCTCACACTTGGTGGTATGGCTAGAGAAAGGCTCAGCCACTGTGGGGCCTAGCATTCTGGGTGGCTCAGGGTTCCCCCGGGCCAGTGTGGGGCCCAGCTCTGGCTGCTCCCAGGCCCCCGAGGGTACCTTGGGCACCTTGGAGGGCGCCCGTTTCACAGAGAGATCCAGGGGTACGTCTGGAGGCCTCACGGCCCACTCTAGTGCCTGATGGATGGTGAGCAGCTCCCGGCGAATCTTGCCTAACTGCTCCCGCAGAGGCCGTGGGGCCAGGCCCCTGGCAGGTGCCAACTGCCCCAGGCGCTGCTCCACTTTAGCATAGTCGCCGAGGACCCGTGTCAGGTCTTCACCCACATGCCCAGGGCCCTCCAGCACCAGGCCTGGTGGCTGCTGCGGCAGGGGGGACACAGGGCCCATGGTCTCGGGGTCGCCTGGCTCCTTGTCCTCAGGCCAGGGCATCACGGAGGGGCCAGTCCGCAGGCTAAGGGGAAGGAGCCAGTCAAGAGGCTGTCCTGCTCCCCCAGTACCCCCAGCCCCTTGACTCACTCCCCATTATGCCCCCCTGTCCAGCCTATCCCCCCAGCCTAGGCCTCAGGAACCCAAAAGGACATATAGGTTAGCTCTCTGGTCTCAGTGTCCTCTCTGTGACCTGAACCCCATATTCCCAGCCACTGACCTGAAGACGGGAGCCCAGCCACCCTGCACAGCCTTCTTCCCCTACATCAACCTCCACCCATGACTGAGGGCTCCTGACACTTACCTGTTCTGGGAACCAAATTTCGACATGCTGGAGGGGGCCTTTGGGGGCTCCAGCCTGATTCCCAGGGGCAGCTTCCTCTTGGGGTCACTCTTGGCAGCCAGCTCCAGCCTCTCCTCTTGCCCTGAGTCCCTGGGAGCACCACAGGGCCAGGGCCCACCCAGCCTGGGTACTGGCATCCTCAGTAGCCCAGGGGCAAGAGTCCCAAGGGGCCCCTTGGGAGAGGCCAGGGGCTTGGCAGGAGCAGCCTTGCCTGCTGGCAGCCCCAGACTATGTTCTAGGAGAAGAGGGTAGTATAGGCGGGGGACTGGGGCTGGGTGCTCGGGGGGCTGTGGGGCAGGGAAGGCAGTGGCCGAGGGCAAGAGCGGGCTGGCAGAGGCGAGGAAGGGCATGTGGGCTGCAGCAGCCAGGGAGGGCCCCAGGTAGGAGAAGAGGCTGGGGCTCAGAGGGTAGTTGACACCCAGCAGGGACAGCTGGAGGCTCTGGGCCTCGGGGAACTCACTGGAGGTGGGTGGGGGATAACAGGGGGCACCGTTCTCAGGACCCACTGAGTCCACCACAACCATGCTCCTGGGGCCCCTGCCTGGCCCTGGCTTCCACGACTCAGCCAAGAGCCCACTGAGGCCTGCACCCTTCTGGGCATCTCTGGCTACAGGGGATGGTGTTCCTGGGGAGCCCTCAGCCCCCGGTTTGGAGCCCCCAACACAGTGGTGCAGGGAGAGGACGTCAGTGACAACAAGGTTGGGTGTGGAGGGAGCATCCGGGAGCTGCACTCTTTGGGGATGGTTGCCCAGGTTCGTGGGGTCAGAAGGGCAATCTGGGATGGGCTCACTGGGGCGGGGTGCAGCCGGGGCTCGGCGGCATGCCCAATCCGGGGAGTCAAGTAGCAGGGAGAGGGAGTCTTTGCAGAGGCTGTACTTCATGTGGTTGTATAGGTGCGACTTCTCCAGGCAGGTGAATGGGCACTGGAAGCACTTGTAGTTGTAGGGCTTGCCCCAAGGCCGTGGGATGTAGTGCGGCTTCTTGGGCTTCCGGGCCCGTGCCCGTGCCCCAGGGCCCAGGCGGCATGAGCCTGCCTCTCGAGACATGGCAGCCTGCTAGCAGACAGGCCCGGGCACCATGGCCACCTGCAGACAAGAGGGCCTCAGTCAGAGCCTCTGTCAGCTCCCACAGCTTCAGGGGTAGGGCTGGGCATGGCACTACCCTCGTCCTGCAGCCTGGGTTTCCCTGGCCTTTGCATGTGCAGCCCCCTAGCCTAGAATGACCTCCCTTGTCTCATCCTTCAGTTCCTCTCCACATACACTTCTAGGTGTAGCTGATAAAAATGCAGGATGCCCAGTTACATATGACTCGGGTAAATTGCAAATACTTTTTTATGTATTTATAAATACACAGAGGACATTGAGCTATAAATGTGGTTTAGCCAATATTTTGAGCATACATTAAAAAAGCATTTGTTGCAAATAAATAAGTTTAACCATGCCTCCTGTAATTTATCTCTGACCCAGGCCAAGCCAGCCCTGAGCAGGCCTAGTTCTGGGGTGATTCCATCCAGGCCCATCTCCCACGCTGGCAGAGTCAGAGTTTCTGTCTCTCGACAGGCATTTGGTGAGTGACTGGAAGAAGCCAAGTATGACCAGGCCTTTTCCTGGAGGACATCAGCCCTTCCTTTTCTTTCACCTCTCCAGAGACCCCTGCCTATGCCAGGAAGCCAAGATAAAAGCCACCGGCAGAAGGTCTTGAGTCTCTGGTTAATGCTGTGTGTGTGTGTGTGTGTGTGCGCGCGTGCGCATGTGTGTGTGTGTGCGTGTGCGCGCGCGTGTGTATGTGTGTGTGTGTGTGCGTGTGCGCGCATGCGCGCGCATCCGTGTGTATTCCTTCTCCAGCAGGGTGTCAGCTGGGTACTGGAGGTCTCCGAGGGGGTCAGCCTCACGTGGGGCCAGACCAGGCTGGGGGGCGTGGATGTCACAGCATGGCCCCATGGCACAGCCACCTGCTCAGCCTGGCTCCATCTGGGTGGCTTCAGGCAGGTCAACAGCTGAGCCTGCAGTGGCTGAGCTCGGCCAAGACCCTCCTCTCCCCATGCCCTGCGTGTTCGCTCAGAAGCTGCTCCTCACTCCATCTGGGCTGCCACCTGGGCTGTCCACCACCCTGGTGCGTGCCTGTGTGGGACGCAAAGAGTGTGTGCACACTCGCGTGTGAGGCTCCAGACAAGCTCTCACTCAATCCCTGGAGCGACAACCTCTGCAACGGCTGGGCTGACTCAGAACAGAGTGGACCACCAAAATACCCGGGGACCTAGGCACATGCACTCTGAGTAGACACGGTTACTGTGCACATAGATGCACTCACAGCACAGGTGGGGTGTGAACAGGTACTCAGACATATTCAAGTGCAGTGTGCACACACACATACACACACACTACACACCCAAGAACACACATGGTCACGGACACTGTCATAAATGTGGACAGACACACTAGCCCTGCTCCCTGGGGCTCAGGGGTGGCCAGTGGGTTAAGCAGGGGGACTGGAGAAGCTGAGCAGCCACTGAGAGCAGGTTGTCCTCCCTGCTGGCCTTTGGGCTGTACACATGGCAAGCAGTCATGTCTGCTGCCCCAAACACTGGTTGGGCAGTGTTTATTTTGGGGACTGCCAGAGGGGTGGAGAGAGCTACCCATTCAAAGAAGCCCTTGTGGGGGGTCAGCATGGTAAAGGTCTGGGCGTGGAAGGTGGGGCAAGCAGAGGCTAGCTGACTGGTTTGTGGATGTTCACAGTTAGGAGAGGATGGGGCTTTGAGACGGGTGCAGGGATTGGGAAGAGGGGGCTGGGCCCAGGAAAGGGCCCGAGGTTCCCTGAGGGGCTGCAGACATGCCCTGGACTTGGTGGTGGGTGCAGAGGCAGGCCCCATCCCAGCCCCCCACCAAGATACAAATGACAAATGGGCATGTGTGCTCAGGAGACAGAGGCGGCTGTGCTGGGGCCATCGATCACCCAGCCCCGGGAGCCACACAGCTGTGCTGCCTGGTACTACCACCCACCCCACCTCCCAGCCTGGCCCCTGGATTGGGGGTGTCGCCTCTTAGGCTTCAGGACTCAGGAGGAAGGGGGAGTGTCCTCCTATGCTCCCTCTTTAGATCAGTCACCTGGGTTGCTGGCTTGTTCAGGAGCCATCTCAGCAGCTGCTAACCCCACAGGGACCCAGAGGATGCCTGGCACCCACCCAGCATGCTTGTGCACAAGCAGAAGACACCCCTAGACACCAGCGCACACCCACACACACCCAAAAGCACATTCATTCGCAGATGTGTCCCAGCCGGTGACTGGGTGCATGTTTCCGCAGTGGCCTGCACCCTCATTGTGCCAGCCAGGAGGCACGGCCCCACTAACCTTTCCTTATCTGTGGGAGAACTGGTGGCAGGACAGGAGCAGGAGGCCCCAACCTAGGGTGGGAGAGGGGACACCTAGTGCTTGGAGCCGCCACCAGGGGATTACAGCTCACCCATCCCACTGGCCCCCTTGTAACTTAGGGAGCAAGCACCCGACAGGGCGTGGTGCAGAGGGGTGACCAGGTTCCTCTCTGGCTGAGGAGGAGACCTCAATTCCCTCCCTTTGCTCTCCCCAGCGGCGCCCAGGAAGGCGCCCTCCTACAGGAGGGAGGCTGCTGCGCCCAGATGGTCCCAGTGCGTGGAGCCTGGACTCTCGGAAGTCGAGGACGTAAGGGCTGGGGCTGCTTAGAACGCGCCGGACACTCCCGGCGTCCCGTCGCCCCGCACCCCAAACGTCCAGCGGGACCCTGCGCTGCCCCCGAAGTTTCCCCGGCATGCCAACGCCCGCGCCAGCCCTACCTGCGCTCCAGCCGGAACAGAGCTTGCGGTGCCCGGCGAAGTCTGCGCGTAGCCCCGAGAACCAAGCAGAAACTTCCCTCCTCCGCCCCACTCAGCGTTCTTCCCGCCCGGCGCCGGCTGCGACTCCGGACTAAGCGAAACCCGCTCAGGCTCTCGGAGCAGCGACAAGGGCTTCCACAGTGGAAACTGAGGCTGGATGCTGGGAGCGAACCCCCATGCAGTCACTCACTTGGCTGCGAATCCCCAAAGCCTCTGCCACCGACCGCGTCCCCCCGACGCCGACTCGCACTCACCGAAGTTGGCAGCCAGAGCAGCCGCGCGTGCGCCACGGCGCCGGGTTTCGGGGGGCGCTCCGACCTCCGACCCGGGCTAGCGGGGGAAGGGGGCGAGCGAGCGCTGTTTGCGGTTTCCCGTTGTCCACCCCAGGTGACACCTACCTCTTTCTCTCTCCCTCCTCCTGTCCACAGTCGCCCCCTCCCACACAACACACTGGCCTTGCGCACCCAGGACCTGCACAGCTCTCTCCGCAGCAACGGCAACTCCTGATAGAGCGGTGGCTGGTGACACCGGTGGCACCACCAGAGTCGGGCAGGGACGGACAGCGTCGCGGAGGAGCCAGAAGTGGAGGCGCAGGTGTGAGGACAAATGCCGGGCGACTGGCACCGTCCCCGCCCCCGTCGCCTGCAGGCTGCCGCGAGGGTGCGCAGAGGCGGCGAGGTCTCCCGGGGTCCCCGCAGCGGTGTGATGGGGTGTCAGCGGCCAGGGCGCGTGGAGAGGGGCCGTCAGCACTCATCCGTCAGGGCAGGGCTCTGGCCTCTGACAACCACCCACCTGAGCCAGGGCCTGGGGGCTGAGCCCCGGGATAGGGGGCGCTGTGGGTAACAGCCAACCTGGGGAGGGCTGCAGCCCAGCCCAGGAGGGGATAGAGCCCAGCCTAGAAGAGAATAGAGCCTAGTCCCAGGAGGGCTGGAGCCCAGAGCTGAGCAGCACAGCACAGTGCAGATAGTAACGCAAGAATCCTTTCCTGGCCAGCTCTGCTGGACCAAGCCTTGCCTCCAATGTTGTTTCCTCTTTTCCAAAGAGGAGGTTGAGTCTCCTCCTGGATATACACCCCAAAATCCTTGTCCTTCCCACTGACGGCCACTGGCTTAGGAAAGGATGGTGCCTATGCACTCACTCCCCTCTTCCTGGAAGCATTACCAACCCCCCATCCAGCCCAGGCTTCTCAGTCCCCTGGCAGGTGCCGCGGGAAAGCTGCACAGCCAGGCCCTCCGTCTTCTTGCTGTTTGCAGAACTCCTCTCCACTGCTGTCTCTCCTGGGGTGGGTAGAAGTGGGGCCAGGGAAAGGCTAGGATATCTCAGACCCACCATGACACTCCCCACCTTAATGTCCTCATAGCCAGAGCTGCTCCCAGCTCCACCTGGGGTACACCAGGTACCATGTTGCTTCCTGAGGTATCAAATCTTAATGGTCTGGGGTCCTACTGCTTCTCAGCTGGGCACTCCTGGAATTTTGTCTGGCCAGCCAGTTCCATTCCGGATATGGTCACAGACGTGCCAGGACATGGCCAGACCATATCTCTCCTAGTGAGTCTGCCAGAAATGTGCGGTGGTGCCATTTCAGGCAGGGTACAGGATCTGCAGCCAGAGGGGTGAGTGCTGCTCCAGGCCAGCTCTGTGGAGGCACAGAGGGCCCCATGAAGATCCACTTGGCCCTCTCTGCAGGCTTAACGAAAGGCTTCCTGGGGTATCCCCAGCTCAGTTTGGGAGGCAGGAGAGAGTTGGGAAAGGAAGGAATATCCACTAGTGGCCTCTGGGCGTTGCACCTCGAATGCAGCAGCTAGAGAAGAACACTGCATCCAGAGGCTAGCATGTCCTGGGCCTATGAGCCAGGCCTCAGTTTCCCAGTCTGTGCAGGCAGGTGACAGACAGGTCATGGCCCAGGTTTCCCTGTTCAACCACAACAGACATCTGTAAGGAACAGAGCTCAGTGGTTCTGCCCTCAGAACCCAGGGCGAGGATACTGATGTAAGGATGAGTATCCAGTTCGGTCTCCCTCCTGCACCAGTGCCGCCTTCCCTGATGCAACTTGGGTGGCCCCATTTCTCCTCATCAAGTTCATGGGGTGTGGAGGACTATGGGTGACACAGCATGCCAGCTTTCTCTTTTCTGCCCACCTGGCCTGGCCTGGCTGACCAGCTGACCATGCAAGCAGCCTGGAGCTGAGAGACAGCTTGAGCAGCCGTCACGCCAGCAGCCCTGCGGTGAGTGGGGACCAGGAGGTCTGCTCCTTCTGCACACAAACCCAACTTTGAACGTGCTCAGCCAGGCCCAGTCCCCTCATCATGGACACTGCTCAGAGAGGGCAGGGACACAAGTCACCTTGAGATAGTGGGAATGAGGATCCCAGGCCTTGGCCACTTGGTCCCAGGGATGAGTCTGCTTCCCCGCCCCTTGCTGACTGATCCCCTGAGGAGAGGCAATAGCCACCAGCACAGAGGATGGGCTGGTTGGAAGCTGTTGCCATGATCTATGGGGTGAAAAGTTATGGATCAGGAAGCCCCCATCCCGAGGAATCCTGCCTTACAGAACACAGAGCAAACAGCCCAGTGAAGCCCAGGTGACCAAGGGGCCCCTGAGAGGAGGGAGGAGGCCAGGACTCCAGATTTTGGGAAAAGGAATTGGTCAGGGAGGGTGTGCTCAGCACCAGCCATGGAGGCCACCCTCATAGCCTGTTTTTTTTTTCCTAGAAGTTTGGGTGGGCGGAGAGGTAGTGGCACCTCCAGAGGAACTCAGCACCCAAGGAGCATGACCTGGGTGCGTTTCTGGGCTTCTGGGAGGAGTCTGGGCAGGGGGTGCAAATGGGCCCTGAGCTTGCTGTAGGGGTGTCCAGTTGCAGCTGCAGCCCAGTGGCCTGTGCATAGGGTTCAAGTAAGACTACCCTGTCAGGTACACGAATGACCATCCCCACCACTCTTGGCCAGACAAGGCAGGACATCAATGCCAGTCCTCCGCACCCCTGTGCTCTCTGCCCAAGGCTCTCTATGCACATCTGCTCCCTCATAGCTGGCACACATTGTGCCCAGGGCCTGTCCCACTTTCCACCCAAGAGTGGAGCGTGGGGTCGGTCATAACCCACTGACTAGGATCCACCCCCCATGTTAGGGCAAGCTTGGGCCCAGGGAAGTGGTCCCTACCCCCTGAGGCAGTGACAGGTACCCTCATGGCTTTGGGGCTTGGTCCTCAGTGTTGTTCTGAGCTCTGAGACCCCTGCCTCAGTCTCCTCACCTACAGAAGGTAATAGAGACTTGGTCTCTGGGTGTTTCTGGCACCAATGGGGTGTTGGGGGAGCAGACGTTTTCTCATCATCTGGTCCTGCTGCAGGGTGGGGTGGGGGTCCCACAGCCCCTCCCTCTGCCTCCAGCAAGAGCTCATCTCTGCCATTAACCTCTGCCTGGCTTGCCCACATCCCCCGCCCCCTCCTGTTGCCTCCACTAATGCTGGTATGTGCATGCCAGGGGATGGAGGGGCAGGACAGACATTGGGCCTAGGGAAGGCAGGGGGTGGGGGCACAGTGCCTGGAGCAGGCCTGTCTCATCCCCTCAGTGTACACACATGGCCCTTGCCAGGACAGGTGTAGGGGCAAGTCCAGTCTTTGCCTACCCAGTGGGCAGAGGGATGGGGGCCTGGAGCCCCTAGGTAGGGTCTGGGAACTCCTGGGAGGGGTCAGCACCATGCAGGGGTTAGCATGGCTATGACTCATATTCACTTGCTCATGACGAAACCTGGGTGTTCACGATCTCCCTGGGCCCAGGGCATGGGTCATCCTTGGCACTTCTCCATCTTGCCCATTGGAGGTGGCTTCAGGCTGAAAGGGGTGGGCTCAGAGCTTGGCTGAAAGGGGGAGGGTCACACCTGAAGCCACTGACCCCAAGAGCCACAGCAGGTTCAGGGGAGGGGCAGAGCCAGAGTGATAGGGCTGGGTGACTGCGTGGACAGAGCTCTGAGCAGGTTTGGAGGACCTCACTGCAGACTCATGGGGAGCACACAGAGGGCTAGAAGTTCACCAGGGAGTGTGTGGTGGGGGCTGTTTGAGCTAGCCCACCCTAAAAGAGAGGGGCCCAGCTGGGAGGTTTCTGGTACCATGGACCCCAGGTCTCTAGCTCCTGCTCCCCTGGGCTTGCAAGCTCTCTGCTGGTGGCCGGCTCCTGCCCCATTACTGCTTCCCTGTGCCTCATCCCCCAACTAGCTGCAGGGTTGTCTCCTCTGGAGACTAGCCGTCCCCACATGCTCCATCTCCCCACACCCACTAGGTCATTAGGCATCCTGGGGTAGGGTGTGGGGACCCTCTGTGTGCCTCAGGCTGCTGTGATGGAAGAATGACAAAGGCTGTAGTGGGAGTGAGTTCCCCGTTGTGAGAGGCATACGAGTTGGTGCAAGGGCCTTTGGATCATTGAGAGAGCAGCCTGGCTAGGAGGGTGGGATGAGAGGCTTGGGCCGCTCGAGCCCCCACCCAGCTTCGGAGCCTGCACTGGCCAAGCAGCGCCCCAGGCCGACAGCAACCATATGTTGGAAGAGGAGCTGTGTGCGTTGCTCTGCGGCCCCTGGGGCCTGGCCTTCCTGGGCCTGTCACAGCTGATTTTCCCTGCCTGAGTGGCAGGCGAGCCAGTGGGCGGGGTGGGTGGGAGCTGCAGAGCCTCTACTTGGCTCCAGTCCATCCCCCACAGCTCTCAACACTGGACCTGCCACTAGTAGACCCAGGTGCTAGACCCCGATATATCCCTGCATTCTCTGCCCAATTTGGTCTCGTCTGGGTCAGGAAAGGAACCCTGGCAACTGGGGGCCAGCCCTCCTGCTCAGTCGGTCACGGGCAGGTGGCCAGGGATGCACACGGCTGTGAGGCCCCAGGGCAGGTGGGAGAGGGCCCGGAGCCTTGGCCCTGTCAGTCCAACGCCCAGAGCTGTGCAGAGGGAGGCGGGAGGCCACGGCTAATTTGTACACTAAGTGCTTCTGACAGGGATGCCTCACAAGTGAGAACACACCACCACCCGCCTTGGGAAGGCCGCCACGGCCAATGGGTGGGCAGAGGCAGGCAGCCTGGGTGAGGGGCCAGGGTTGGCACACAGGGTCAACCCAGCCTGTAGAAACAGGGACAGCCCAGGGAAGTGGGGAAGGGGGAGGGTGGAGTGCTCAGGACCAGGAGCCCCAGCAGCTAGAGGGCCAGAGTCACAGCAGGCTGAGGCGGGGAGCAGGGTGCAACAGTGAGGAAGGGGACAACCCCCAGGGCTTATGCCTACTCCCCACGGTGGCCCCTGACATTCACTCATACCAGGCCTGTGGTCCAGGTGCCACTCTACTATGGCTGAGAGCATAGCTGAAGTCCCCGCCTCAGGATAGCCTGGCTGGCTCCCTCCATCCTCTTTTCTCACCAGCCACCTCCCCCAGGAGTGCCGACCCTAGCCAAACCTCCTCCTTGGCCCCCTCAAGGGGTCTACCCCAGCTAGCGCTCCCTTTGAGCTCCCTTGTCATGACTAAGGGTGTTGCTTATGGTGTTCCCCAACTCTTCGGATAGTATGTTTTCACTGGCTCCCCTTTCCCATACCCCCCCGCTGCTGGAGCCTCCTTCCTTGCAGGCTGGGGTCAAATGGCAGAGGGTGAGCTGGGGTCTCCAGACTGGCTAGGAGGGTGGGCATGCAGTCTCCTGCCCCACTGTGGATATGCCTGCCTGGCCTGCCACAAGGATAATGGGCACCCACTGGAACACAAGTCCAGGCTGTCTGGGACACTTCAGGGGTGATGGAGCTAGCTCTGTGAGGACTTGAGGGTGGACATGTCCTGACTCCCACCCCACGGGAGAGGGTCCAGCTTGGTCGGCGCAGCCGCAGTGCAGCAGGGCGGGCATCTTTGGGCGCCGAGGTGAGATGTGTTGTGGCAGCTCCCCCGCTGCCCGAGGCCCGCCTGGAGCGAACACTGCTGGTGGCTTTAATTGCTTTCACATTCGATAGGTTGGCCTGTGACAGGCCTCTTACACCCGCTGAGTGCCAGCCTCTGCACCCCAGCCCCTCACTTGTTCAGGGAGGGTGGCCCTGAAGCCTCTTTCCTCGACTGAGACTGCAAACCACAGACCAGGCGGGTGAGCTACTCCACGTGCCTTGCCTCAGCTGCCATGGGGACAGTGCCTCCCAGAACAAACTAGAGGGAACATGGGGCCACTAGGGTCACGCAGGAGCAGGCTATCACCTGCAGAAGAGGATAAGGAAACTTTTCTTGTGGTGTGGCCCCCTTGCTCCATCTGTTCCCGCCTGATGACTGATAAATTCAGACAGGCACTCCTAGACAGACCTCTCACTGGGAAAAGCCTTGCATATGTACTGTCCTTCTGTCTACCTGGGGCTGAGGCTGTGTGGGGACCAGCCTGCCAACCACTGCAGGATCTGGCCCAAACCTCTGTCCTGCCTGGACATCCAGTCCTTCCTGGGGTTCACGCAGTCAGTGAGCAGAGCACCCCTAAAGGCTCATTGTGAGGTTGACCTCCGGTACCAGCAAGCCACCCCCAGTGAGGTGTTGTCACTAGGGTAGCCTGGGTACCCCTGAGCATGACTGCAAGTGAAAGGGAGACAAGGGGTCTGGGATCCTTGGGAAGAGTGATAGGCAGACAAAGTGTCATTACAAAACAAAACATTTCATTTGGTCCATCAGAGCCTGAGTCTGGAAACACCCATTGAGAATCATTCTACAGGGCTGGGGACCGACTGATAAAATAGTCTCTGCATCAGAAGAGCTGGCCATATGTACAGGGTTAAAAATATTCACAGCTCAGAGTAAAAGGAGAAAATATAAAGGAGGCCCTAAAGGGAGTGTAGTGCGTCCCGGTGTTTCTCCAGGTGTAAAAACCCCTGCAAACCCCACAGGAAGTGAGAGGCGGTGGGTAGGGCTGCCAGCTGCTTGGGGCTGCAGGGCAGTGAGGCCAGGCAGGCCCCTGAAAGCTGGCTTCAGATGTTCACAGGCAGATGCAGGACTTCAAGCAGCCATGGGGGAGGATGGCCGGGAGGCAGTCCAGCTCTCTGGGCTTCTGAGGCAGAGGAGGGGCTAGGAGGGATACCCCGTGTGTGCCTGGACAGGGCTGGCCAAGGATTTCTGTTGGACCTTGGTTGTCCTGGCAGAGGTCAGGTGGTGCTGAGGACAAACCACCTCACCAAATGGTAGCTCCTGACCAGCAGCCCCCAGGGCATGGCTTCGATCCTGGAGACTACTCCAGGAATTGCATAGTGTTGCCAGAGGGGCAGCTGGGACCCTCCCCGACCCTGGTCCTGAGCCCATGGTCACCAGGTACCTGCCTCCTGGGACACACTGCTGGGACTCCTGGGACCCCTGCTTGCCTTGTGGAGGTGGGAGTATGTGAAGATGGGCTCTGAGGGCAAGCTGGGGAGAGAAGCCTCCTGACTTTGTGCCCCACAGAGGGGATAGTCCCTGCTCACCTTGGGGTCCCAGCCTCTGACCTGCCCAGACTTGGTTTTGTGAATGGAGCTCTTGGCTGCCTCACACAGGCTGGAGGCCCCAGGCCCACGGGGAAGGGACAGCCTCATCTTAGCCTCGGCTCACCTGAACTCAATCTCGAGGCAAACCACTCATAGGGGCTGATGCACAGACCCCTCACACTAGAAACAGGTTCAAGGTATTCTGCTTGGCGGTTGGGAGGCCCTGGACAGGAGGGAGGGGCATGAAAGAAGGCCCAGGGGAAGCTGTGCCTCATGGCTGGTGGCTCCCTGGGCAGGGTCCTGAGATTCTGGTTCAAGCGTCCTCTGTTGGGGTCTCCCTCTTAAAGTGCATGTGGGGCGGGGCAGGCAAGGACGAAGTGGTCACAACGGCCGGGGCCCATGCAGGCCAGCGACCTCCGGCGTGAGTGGGGGGCTGTGGGTGCCCCTGGAGGCTGTCCAGTCGCTGAGGAAGGCCTGGGCTGCCTTGCGGTGTGCCAGGCGGTGGGTGATGGAAAAGCCAGCGTTGCCCTCGAGCTGGGACAGGATCACGAGGACCTGCCTGGGGGAGGGGGCCGGTGAGGGCCAGTGGAGGCTGGGGGGTCAGGGGGGCGGGAGTGGTGCCCACCTGTGCAGGGGTGGCACACTGTCCTGGGTGCGCAGGCTGCCTCGAGTGGATACCACATTGAAGCTGTCAGAGCAGTCGCACTGCACATGCAGGTAGGACTTGGGGTGCCGGTTCTCTACGACCACGATGAGCCCTGCCCAGCCGTGAGTCAGGTAGTAGCAGGTCATGCCCTCACGACCCTGGGCAGACAGCGGTGTGGGCTGGGCAGGGCCTCCTCTTCCCTGTCCATCCCCATCCCCATCCCCCTCCCTGCCCACCTCACCTCATGCCTCTCTCCCCGACTCTCCGTGAGCAGGATGATGGCGTCAGCCAGCGTGGTGGGCTGGGCCTCTACAGGCTCCACCATGACCAGCCTCGAGCTGTACACAGCCAGCACGTGGCCAGGTGGCTCTGGGGAGCAGCGTGGAACTCCCATGGAGGGGCTGGAGGCTGTGGGGGTTGTGAGTGAGGGGGGCCTGGGGCGCTGTGGTGGGGAGGGTCCAGGGTCAGGGTGGGGGTGGGCGGCGTTACCCTGAGGGGCGGCCGGGGGCCCCGGTGCGGTGGGGCTCCAGTGGTTGAAGGCACAGCACACCACAGCATATTCACCGGGCTCCAGCATCACATCACAGTTGACAAACTTCTTGACGGCACGCTTGCTGTGGGCCAGCAGGCGGCCCAGGCTCAGGCGGCCACCGCTGCCAAAGGAGGCCCGGAACACCAGGACACACAAGTCTAGGAGGTGGCTGTCTGCCGAGTCTGCACGCCTGTGGTCAAACCCGTGGAAGGGGTTACCAACAGCACCTACCATCCACGGGCCCCACCCCCTCCAGCGCTCCAGCTTCATCCACCCTACCTCTGAACCCCAAGCTCTGGCTCCGCCCATAACCCACCCAGGGCTCGAGCCCCGCCCACCTGCTGCCCTCTTGGAAGAGGGCGAACTCCAGCGATGCACGCTCCAGCACAGTAAGCGCTGTCACCCCTACGGGCCCACTGGCCGAACTGGGGAAACAGCCCTGCACCCGTACCTCCTGCCAGTCAGAGTGCACCTTGCAGATATCCACAGAGTCGAAGTACCTGGACAGCGAGAGGACAGCCTCACTGAGCAGCCCCAACCCCAGCTCTGGACACCCAGCAGAGCCAACCCCACCAGGAGTCCAGACATCTCCCACAGCCCCCATACCCTCCCCACTCCCTGCTCCTCTGTGCCTTGGGCATCTCTTAGGGCCAATGTTCCAGAAGCCCTGGTGCTGGCTATTGCCTAAAGACACCACCAGAGGGCTCCAGGACCCAAGGACGACTGAGAGCCTTAGAAGCAGAAGCCTACAATCACCACCCCCAGGCCCTAGGTCGACACAAGGACAGGCTAGGCTCCAAAGGAAGGACACGCTGTGGGTTAGGGCAAGGGGGTGCAGAGACAAGTGAGGTGGGTGAAGATAAGAGTGGCACGGGGTGGTCATAGGGTAGACACTGGACTCCCACTGCCCGAAGAGTCCAGGTACCTGATGAAGTCACTGTACTCCATCCAGAAGACACCCTCACTGCTGCCGTGTGGCATGAGCTCGCCACGCAGGTGACTTGGCCAGTGTGGCCACTCATCCGACCAGCTGCCGTTCCAGGAAAAGCGGCCCCATGGGTTCCGGAGACGCAGGAGCCTGTGGACCATGAGGCTGAAGGCTACAGCTTCCACCACACATCCACATGCCCTGGCTGCCCATGGCTAGCCCAGCCCCTACCTGGAGCCCTGGACGTCACGGACATCCAGGATGGAGTAGGCATGGCGGGGACGTAGGCCCAGGCTCTCGTAGGTAGCATCATCCACTTTCATGTTGCCCCCCCCACAAGAGGCGCCCATGAGGAACCTGTGTAGGCAGAGTGGACTTGCTCATTGGGGAGGCTTGCTGACCATGGGGCCTTGGTGATTGGGGACCCCTTAATAACCAGGGGCCTCACTTAGTGGGCCTAACTCACCCCTGTTGGCCCTGGGGGTGGGGGTCCTCCCTGCCTGTGGGGGAATGCATATCCTGGGGTCCCAGAAGAGACTCATGGGACTCAGAAAGTGTGGGCTTGCCTTTTATACCATGGCCCAAGAGCTCATAGGGCTTGGGCTGGGGGTCAGGCAGGCCTAGGTCCTGTCAGCTCAGGGCCTTGGCCTCCCAAGGAGATGGGGAAGCAATACTGCCCAGTATCATATGAGATCAGGGCATCTCAGCACTGAGTCATCTCTTCCAGGCCTAGGGTTCTGAATCCTCTTTACAGACGTGCTGACCAGTATGTGCCAGGTCTCAGAAGGCAGCCCACTCCTACCAGGTGCCTCTGTAGGGCTTGCTCCACAGGGCTCCAAGCAGGTGCTGATGGTCATTATAGGCCCATTCAGGTGTGGGCTGATGGGCAACACCTTCCCTGTTCCCCTGGTCTGAGCAGGTGGGACTGCCTGCTTAGCAGCTGGCAGTGGGAGGTGACAGGACTGTCAGCCAGGCCTAACTATGGTCACCCTCTACTGGAAACATCCTGTGAAACCAAGGGTGTGGGTCAGAGGGCACTTGCCCTTGCTTCTCCCACCATTCCAGGCCCCGGGCTGGCTGTCCCCTCGCCTTGCCTCTCCTCCCAAACCGCTGACCGCCGCAGCACCCGCCCCTCTTACCCAGCCTCCTTAGAACTCAGCATTTTGGCCCAGATGAGGTCAGTGTCAACGGGTTCCTCGCGGGGGTTAGTGGAGCTGACCTGCAGCGCCAGGCTCTCACAGGGGGCGCCGGTGAGTGTGGCCAGGCCTTCGATGGCACGCCCTGCCTGGAGGGCAAAGTAGGAGCCGTGCAGCTTGGCCAGCGCCTTCTCGATGAGGGCCACCCACAGCTGCTTCCGCTGGGCCTGTAGGAAGAAGCTGGAGTCAAGAGGCCTGCCAAGGCCTGCCCCCCTCAACCCTGCCCCCACCCCCTGCCTGTCCACCCCACCACCTGCGAGAAGAGGAGGAAGCCGGCCTCATCGCAGGGCAGCATGTCATCCACCAGCACCGTTGTCCATGTGCCATCCTTGCAGAGCCGCACCTGGTAGGCACCCTCCTCACACAGGCTGCGAGTGACCATCACCCGCTCAACCAGGTCAGGCCGCTCAGCCAACACCGCCAGAGCACTCAGGAACCTGTGCAGAGTCGGGGCCCTCACCAGTGAGCATAACTGGATCATCCTACCGCCCAGCCCGAGTGGGTGCCCCAAACTCACCAGCAGTTCCCCAGCAACCCCTGTAGGATGTCTGAGGGCCGGAGAGTGTGAAACACAGACCAGGAGGTGCTGTGGTCCCTGAAGACGGAGCAATTGATCTCGTGGGGCCGTAGCCACTGTCTCACACGTTGCTGGACGCTGTCGCCCACAGGGAAGCCCACAGACTCAGGGCCAGGGGGGAAGCTGTCATCTACAAAGTTCACGCTGTTCTGCAGAAACCACAGCCACACACACTCAGGCTGAGCTGATTGGCCCCAGGCCCAGGATAAACCTCACTCTTCCTGGAAACCCAGGACAGCACCCTGAAAATGCTGCCTAAGCCACAGAAAAAATGGGGTAGGCAGGTGTGCAGCCGCCCTGACCCACGTGGAGGACTCAGCTGGGGCCTTATGTGACCCACACCACCCTGGTGAGCCTGGGAAACCACAGCCAACCAGGACACTACAGGCCAGTGATTGGTTAGTGGGAGGTACATATGCCCCAGGGATATGGCGCAGCTCCCAGCCTAGAGGCCATGGAGTGGTAGGTATGGGGTGCAGGGAACTTTGGTGGCTTCCCTGTCCAGCCCATGGCCCACCACACCAAAGACCCAGGAAGAGTGGTGGGGGGACCTGGCTGGGACAGGGAAGCCAGGACCCAAGACTCCGAACGGGGTGACAGGGTGGGCTATGGCAGTGATGGAGCGCAGAAGAGTATGAGGGGTGTCCCAACTCCGAGTTTTGGTAAGGTCTCTATGACTAGAGGAAGCTCTGGGCTTGCCTGTTGACATGAAGCCTCTACCTGTGTCCCCACCTCTTTGCGCCTTCAACATTTATGTGAAATCATTCCTGAAAGGGAACACAGACTATCGGTTCTTGAACCCTTGTGGGCACAGAGAAAAAAGAATGATGCAGGCAGTGGGGACCAGCCACACACAGGCGAGGGGTGACTTGGTGGCCCAATCCAAGCTCAGGGCTGGGCCAGTTCTCAGAGCTCAGGGAAGAGCTCTCGCTGCAGGTTCCTCCCTCTCCCTGGCTGGAGAAAGGACAGCAGGAAAGGACAAAAGATACAGAGGGAGGCTTAGATCTGGGGCTAGGAAAAGAACGAGGAGAGGCCCATGGGGAGGGGAGCACCAGCCCTAGAGCACAGACCATTGTCTCAAGGGGACTCACCTCCCGGCAGAAGGTCACGATGTTCTCCCAGAGAGCTTTGGCCTCACCCTCGTCTGTCTGCCGCCGCTTCTCCACATGCATACTCTCCCTGCGCCTCAGGGGTGCAACTCCCCGGCGCTGGGCCACTAGGAGCTGGGGTGTGTGGCAGGCGGCACAGTGCTTAGCCCGGGGTGTGTTGAGCAGAGTGCAGGCAGGGCAGGCCCACTGGCCTGGCCGCTCAGAAGGTGCCTCAGGAAAGAGGCGGCAGGCCTTGTGGGCCGTGCAGAGGCCAGGCTTGTCAGTGCTGCAGTCAGGACAGCGGGCAACAGACTCGCTGTGCTCCTGGAAGCCATGTAGCTTGGAGCAGCCACACGCTGTGCACCTGGGGGCCACTGTGGGGTTCTTCAGCGTGCACTTGGCACATGACCAGGTGCTGAAGTCGGGGCTAGAGGGGCTGGCTGGCGTGTAGCGCACAATGTCACCTGCCAGGTCAATAACATCGGTGCTTGGCATGGCACCACAGGCTTCACACAGGCTTGTGGGGCTTGGTGTGGAGCAAGAGCTGCACCGGCGCAACCCAGGGCTGCCCTCAGCCACCTCCTCCTCCAGAGCGCTCAGTCGCTTGCCTGACAGCAGCTCTGCTAAGCGGGAGGCTCCTGCTGCAGTACGCCCTGGGCCCTGGGGGGGCCCCTTGGAGCCGGTGGGCTGGGTGGCCTCAGGCACCAGTGGCTGCAATTGGGGGGGTACCTCACGGCGGCTGCGAGGCACAGGGTTGTTCTGCAGGGTGGGTGAGAAGGGGCTGAAGGGCAGCATCCGGGGAAGCTCCTGGTCGTTGGCAGAGGGAGGGTCGGCCTCGGCACCTTCCCCAGGCTGGGGTGGGGCAGGTGTGATGTGGAAGCCAGCAGGCGCCACAACTTCGGGGACCACCAGGGCCTCGGGAGGGATCCTGGGCAGTGAGAGTTTTCGGGGTCCTCCGCAGGCAGAGCAGGAGCTGGCCATGGGTGTATTGTGCAGTGTGCAGCGTGGGCAGGCCCAGCCGCTCCTGGATTCTGTTGCCCCCTCCTCCTTCTCCTCTGGCTGACCCCCAGCCAGCTCCATGGCCACTAGTCCCTCTGTTTGCACTGGACCCACCTCCTCCTTGCAGCTGCTCTTGGGCTCCACCAGGACGGTGGGCGGCTTGGGGAGGACCCCATTGATGACTGGCAGCAGGGAGGTGCCAGGCACGGGTTCGGGGGCAAAGCCACACACCTCGCAGGCCTCCTTGCCTAGGAAGTTCCGGAATGTGCATCGGGCGCAGGGCCATTTCTGCTCTTCAACACTGAGCCGCAAGATCTGGTCAAGATCAGGCTTGTGCCGGGGGGCCTCACAGATGGAGCACTGACGCTGGCCGGCTGGGTTCAGGAATGTGCAGCGTGCGCAGGACCACTCCCCAACGGCGGCCATGGACCCAGGCGAGTGTGTGTGGCTGCAAGGAATGGCCCCAATCAGTGCAGGCCCGCAGGACGGGGACCCAAGTCTCCACCTGGGACAAGGGGGTCAAGCCAGAGGGATCTGTGCTCTTCTGGGCTGTGATAGATGTCAGGCTCAAGAGGGCAGCCTATAAGAGGCTTGAGAACTGTAAGGAGTGAGAGACACCCCCAAGGCCTCTGAGGGATCTCCACAGCTCTGTCCTCTGACCCCTTCTAGAGGGGTGGACCTGTGGAGACAGAGGGATAAGGTTGAGCCACACCATCTTAGTGGCCACAGGGCCTTGGTGTAGAGGCAGTCTTTGATCAGTCTCAGGAAAGAGTGTGAGTGAACTTCCTTGACAGGATAAAGGGCATCTACAAAACACGCATAGCGAACATCATACCCAAGGGTGAAAGACTGAACACTTTCCTCCCAGATCAGGAACTCAGCACTGCTAGTCAACATTGTGCTGGAGTTCTAGTCAGAGAAATTAGGCAGGAAAAAGAGATAAAAGGTATCCAACTGAAAAGGAAGAAGTAAAACTACTTCCATTTGTAGATAACATAATCCTATACATACAAAATCCCAAGAATCTATAAAAAACCTACTAGAGCTAATAAATGAATTCAGCAAAGTTGTAGAGACCAACACACAAAAGTATTTCTGTGCCAGTAATGAACAATCCGAAAAGGAAGACAACACCACCACTTACAATAGCATCCAAATAATACCTAGAAATAAATTTAAATAAGAAGGTGAAAGATTTATACTCTGAAAACTACAAAAAGTTCTGAAAGAAATTAAAGACCTAAATAAATGGGAAAACATCCTGTGTGCAAGGATTAGAAGACTTAATATAGTTATGATGACAATACCAATGCTACCCAAAGTGATTTATAGATTCAGTGCAATCCTTATCAAAATCCTCATGGCCTTTTTTTTTTTTCAGGAATGGAAAAAACTGATTCTAAAGTTTATATCAAATTGCAAGCTGCCCCACCCCAGTAGCCAAAACAATCTTGAAAGACAGGCAGAAGGTCAAGGCAGACTAGATGTCTACATATGGTCTACATAACCAATGGCATAGAATGGAGAGTCTAGAAATAAACCCTTACACCTATGGTCAAATAATTTTTGACAAGGGTGCCAAGACTATTCAATGAGGAAAGGACAGTCTTTTTAACAAATGTTGCTGGGACAACTGAATATAAACACTAAAGAATGAAGTTGGGCCCTTACATCATATCATATTCAAAAATTAACTGGAAATAGATCAATAACCTAAATGTAGGAACAAAAACTACAGAACTCTTAGAAGAAGAAAACAGGTAAATTTTCATGACTTTAAATCTGGCAATGGATCATTTGATATGATGCCAAAAGTACAAGCAAATGAAAAAAAAACTAGACTTCCACCAAAATTAATAACTTCTGCTTCAAAGGACATCAAAAAAGTGAAGACAACCTACAGAATAGGAGAAAATATTTGCAAACTGTATATCTTATAACTGTCTTGTATCCCGAATAAAGAACTCTTACAACTAAACAAACAAACAAAAAAACCCATTTTAAAAAGGGGCAAAGGTTCTATTGTTGCATAACACACACACACACACACACACACACACAGGGACAGGAGGATGGGAGACAAAGGCATTTCTCCAAAGAAAATACACAAATGGCCAATAAGCACAGGAAAAGATATTCATCACTAGTTATCAGGGAAATACAAATCAAAACTGTCTTGAGGTATCTCCTCACACCCACTGGAATGGCCAGAATCAAAACCAAAGACTATGGCAAAATTGGCAAAATTGTGGAGAAATGAGAGCCCTTACCTACATTGCTGGTGGGAATGCAAAGTAGTATAGCTGCTTTGTAAAACTGTCAGAAAAGTTCTTCAAAAAGTTAAATAATCCTACTACACAACCCAGCAGTTTCACCCCTAAGTATCTACCCCAAAGAAATGAGAATTGGTATTCTAACAAATACACATACATACACGTTCATTGCAGATCTATTCACAATAGCCAAAGGTGGAAAGAATCCAAATGTCCATTAACAAATGCATGGATAAGTCACAAAAAAAAATTCTGACACATGCTACAACATGGATGAACCTTGAAAACATGCTAACTGAAAGAAGCCAGACACAAAAGACTGCAAGATCTAGAATTCCATTTATACGAAACGTCCAGGACAAACAAATCCATAGAGGCAGAACGAAGACTGGTAGTTCCAGGGGCTGGGGAGCAAGTGTACAAGGAGCATGGGGTTTTCTTCTGGGGTGATGAAATGTTTTGGAACTATGTAGAGGTGATGGATGCGCATTGTGAAAGTATGAAATACCACTAAATTGTTATGTGAATTTCACCTAAAAAAAGTCTGAGTACATGAGGGAGGGCAAGGGCATGAATGATCCTCTTCATACTACGAGTGGGGTCACCCCTAATTCAGGGCTGGGGGACCCAACTGGCTCTCTGCTTCTGGAATTTTCAGGGAACCTCCTGGGCAGAGGTCAATTCTGACATGTGCTGAGGGCTATGGGTTATCTGATCATGAAAAGCAACCCAGCAGTGCTTGTGGCCATTCATTGAGGACACTCCTGCCTAGCAGAGGACACAGGCTCACCCAGGAAGCCTTTTTTCCCCTATGCTAAGTCTCTCAAACTGATCAATTTCAGCCATAACAGTAGCTTCCTAGGGGGGCCATGGGTGATGACCCACCTGCAACTCAGCAGTCCCTCCTGACATTTCTCCAAAGAGACATGATAGCCCAGTGCCTAGGCACAGACTAAAGTCTGAGGAGGTCAAGCACTCTCCACTCATCTGCCCACTGTCCACCCAGACCACTGCAGGCCCAGTTCTGCCTGGCAGAGGTTCAAGGACACAGTTCTGCGTCCTGAAGCAACACGCAAACCCCATTCCTCTCATAGTGTGCGTCCCAAGGTGGTGGGGGCAACAGTGGGGCCACAGCAAGCCCACGGGGTAGTGAAGGGGGCAGGCCGCCCAGCCTAGGAAGAACAGGCGGGATGTGATGGTGGGGAATACCCAAGGTCAAAGAAGATGGGAGAAGGGGCAGGTCCACTGCTACCACCAGCCTGTCTGGAGCAGCCTGTCCCAAAGTGTTACCCATACCCAGACATGGGAGATCCTCTGTGCAGTAGGACACTGCCCTCCTGGGATGGATGGAGACTGGCCGGGGGAAGGGGACCTGTCTGTTGCTGCAAGGCTGGCAACACTCAGGGTGGGCTCCACCCCACCTGAAGCTCCTATCCCAGAAGGCCTCTGGCTGTGCACTGAGGGGCAGGTGGGCTGCTGCTAGGATGGGTCTATGTCTCAGGAGCATAGCAGACCCTAAGGCCCTGGTCCTGGGGGAGGAGCAGCACCAGGGGCCAATCACTGGAGCAGGGCCCACAGGGAGAGCCTTGCACCACATGCCAAGTGTGGCCAGAGGACATGGTACTCTGAAAGCTGCCAGGCCTGAGGCATGGCAGTGGGGTGGGCACATGGAGGGCAGGGTGGGTGAGAAGGGCTGAAGGACTGGCCAAGGAGGTGTGAGCCAGGAAATCTGCACTTGGCTCCCAGGACCCTACTGGTTGTACAGAGCAGTGCAGGGCACCCACCTTCCCCCCTCCCAGGGTTTTCCCTTCACAGCCTACCCTACAGGCTGCCTGGAGCCCCCTTTGCTGGGTGGGTTCTTGGGTACCTGGCCTGCCCGCCTCATCCAAGGCTGGGCCTCTGCTCTTCCCAGGTGTACAAGAAAGGTACTCAGGCCCATAGCAGGGCGAGTGGGATGTTCCTGGATGGCTCCTCCCAATAAGATGGGTATGAGGGAGTGTTGCACACCACAACACACAGATTTTTCTACCAGCAGAAAAATCAATTGTTTTTTTTACAAGGCATGAAGCTTGTGCTTCTAATGTTATATTCACACTAAACCCTTTTGGTTCAGGAAAAAAGAAAACTTGCCTCTTCAGAAATAAACCAAACAAAAAATCTCCCCTGGGCAATATAACTGTTTCCCAGAGCTAAGAGCAAACTCTGTGAAGCTGCCTTCCTGGTCCGCCTGTGTGGTTGGGCTCTGGGGTGAGCAGGTGGGTGCCCAGCGCCAACAGAGTGGGCCTACGCCAGGGTCAGGTCAGCTTTAGCCTTAGCTCCTGTGTTAGGTAAAGCCTAAGAAATCTACCTAGATGTGACCAGGAACTGCACCCCTGTCCCTGACCCCTTCCCCATTAGAGAAGGGCCATGGTCAAGGTGTGAGGCATGGCATGTGAATCCCCTCCATGTGCGCCCACAAGTAGGGTCTTGGGCAGCCTTCACCCCAGCCCTGGTCTCAAGGGATGATCACTTGCCCTGTGCACCTCCCCTGGCCTGGTCTGACCCTTCACAGACCACATGCCCCTGAGAGATCTCCAGAGAGAAAACTCAGGCCCCTGCCCAGCAGGAAAGGTGGGCCCAGGGCCCTCCTAGGACATAGCTGCCCTGGGCTTCAGATCCCAGGTGGTCCCAGGTGCACTGAGCAAGGAGAGTCTTACAAATGCTGCAGTGGGGGTGAGTGGGGAGCCCAAGCCCTTGTCCACTCAAGTAACCCGCCAGCTGGCCAGTCCCTGGGCTAGCTGCACATGAAGCATGGCGTCTGCCGGTCCTGGCCAGCATCCAGCAACAGGGCAGGTTTCACAGCCGTCCTCATGGACAAGGCAAATCAGGAAGTTTCTGTCTGGAATTCAGAAAGGCTTAAATAAAAAATCAAATCTAAGCCTAGGGAAACAGAGGGAGAGCCTGATGGAAGCAGTGCCCCTCTGGCTGGAAGGAGGCTCTAGGGATGGTGGTGGTGGCACAGTCGTGGGGCTGGCACAGCTCTCCCTCACCAAACCCCAAGGCCTGTATCTCCGAATTACTGGGAAATGAGGGGAAGTGGCTCAGGGGTCAGTGACAGGTGAACAGAGGACCTCTGAGCAGGGGAGCAGCTGCCCTGGTCTCTGAAACTCCAGGGCCACCCTCAATGGCCACCCTGACATGCCTCAGGGCCCAGGAGGGCTAAAGGCTCAGGGAGGCCCAGAGACCTAAAATCCCTAGAGCATCTGAAGGTGAGGCCACACCATCAAGCAAAGCCTGGGAGTAAGACAGTTGGGAACCCAGAGTAAAATCAGACCCTCAACAGAAAACACTCCTAAGTTGTAGGACACTAGCTCAGAGGCCAAGTCACCCATGCTCCAGGACACAAACAATCACATCTGGGGGAAACTGGATGCTCATTAAAAATGACCTGAGTTACTCCTTACAACAGAAAGGCCAAGTGAAAAGTGAGACAACTGTTCAGAAAAATCAAACACCAAATACCTCCTCTACCCTCATTATCTGAGTTGCCGACACTCAGTTCTAATTCAAAAGTGGGGTTATGGAGTTGCTCTTGGGGCTCACACTAAAGTCCCCCCAGTGCCCAGGCCATGTGTTTGCAGAAACATGGAGGCACAGCCCCATCTTGAGAGAAAGCCTTTTTCCTCCCTAGGAAAAGTGAGAGTAGTAAGTGGTGCCACACTCAAGGGCCTGGGTCAAGCCACCGGACCTGAGGCTGGGCTCCATGCCAGGAAGTCTGGACAACCTGCCTGGCTGTGGCAGCCTGACCCTGGACCCTGGATTCCCTTGCTGGTTCCAAAGCATACCAGGCACCTCCCTTGGAGGTCACCCTCAGCCAGGCTTAGGTTGTCCTTGTGTCCCCAGGGAAAGCACAGAGTTTGTAGGTGGCTGATGCTCACAACAATAGCTTATTAAGGTGAGTAGCTCCTAAGGCATCACAGTTCCCACCTCCAGCCTAGCGGTGGGTTATAGGAGACAAGGCCGCGGCCAGTTTTCTCAGCTTCACCACAGAAAGGCAGCGTGCTGATATAGTGGAAGGGGCTGACATACTGCTGGCTTCTGCATGTGCCTTTCCAGTCCTTGATGCCCCTGTCAGAGCAGGGAGCGGTCTCTCCCATGCACATACCTGGCTGACACCCCAGATTGGTGGACTGCTGCAGCTGCACATGTGCATATACATGTGTGTCTTTGTGTCCAGGTGTGCATGGGGGGAGACAATCCTATAAGGATTAATGCGCAGGGGCACCGTGGTGGGCCACCTGTCTTCCTGACCCTTTCCTGCCATCTGTCCACCCAGCTCCCTGACCCCTGCTGTTCTTTCTCATCTCTCATTTGGGTGCCTGTGAATTCCTCAAGGTCATTAGCACCATTTCTTCCTGATCTGCCTCTGCCCACTGCTCCCAGTGGCAGACAGTAACCACCTTGAGGTCTGGGCCCCACTGCAGTGGCTGTGGGAGGAGCTGCCTGGATGCACCAGCCTAGAGGAGGGGCCTGGAAGGAGCCAGGAGAATGCGAAAGGGGAAGCAGAATCACCAGGCACTTAGCTTGACAGTGTGTGTGAGTCAAGATCCAAAGTCTAACATGCACACGCCCCTCAGCACACCAGAAGGGCCTTGAAGGGAGCTGCCTGACAAACTCCGCAGAGTCCATAGTTCTGCTACTGCTCAACCGAGGGTCCAGCCTCCCTCCCTGAGACCCAGTAATTCTACTCCTAGCAATTTATCCTAAGTAAAAGAAAAAATGGAAACCTGAATAGATGCTTAATAGCACCAACCATTAAAGCAATGCAACTCAAACCACCATGAGACAGCACCTCACACCTAGCCAGAATCAAAACTGCAGATGATAAAAAGTGTCCAGGACGTGGAAAAACTAGAGCCCTTCCCCACACTGTTAGTGGGAATACAAAATGGTGCAGCCACTTGGGAAAACAGTCTAGCAGTTTCTTGGAAAGTTAAATATAAACTTGCAATAAATCTCAGAAATTTCATTCTAGATATCTACCTATGAGAAATAAAAATATATATCTACCTAAAAACTTGTACATAAATGTTCACAGCAGCATACTTCACAAAAACCAAATGGAAACACCCCAAGATGTCCACTGACTGAGGAATGGATAAGTAAATGTGGTCCATCCAGACAATAGAATATTATTCAGCCATAAAAACAATGAAGCACTGACACAGGCTGTACATGGATGGGCCTTGAAAACATTACACTCAGTGAAAGAAACTAGATACAGAAGGATACCTATTATGTGATTCCACTTATGTGAAATTTCTAGAAAAGGCAAATCTATAGACAGGAAACTGAGTGGTTGTCTGGGGATATGGTTGCATAACTGTAACAGACTAAAATCATTGAGCTGCACAAATGTGAGAGGTGGATTTGATAGTAAGTTATAACTCAATAAAGCAGAGATACAGAGATGATCACTAGCGTCCCATTGATATAGTAACAAGGGGGAACAGAGGAAATTCTCTAATAATTCGTGATATCTCACTCCTGCCTCTCACTAGTCCCTGCCACCATCCTGCCACCTGGCACATCCCTCTGAACCTCAAGCCTTTGAGTCCTGCCCAATAGGGCAACTAGTAAGACCTCTGAGACTCTCACTTAGCTGGATGTGTTACTTCCTCCAGAAGTCTCCCAGGTTCTTCCTCTGCCAGGGACTCAGGCCTCAGCTCCAATGCCATCCCAGGTGGCTGGCCCCACTCCTGCATGCCCAGGTGGGGGGCCTGGTGGAAGCCAGGACAATGAGAAAGGGCAAGCGAGTCACCAGGCACTTGGCTTGATAGTATGAGTCAAGGTTCAAAGTCTAACATATGCGCATGCCCTCTCAACATACGTGCTGCCTGCCTAGTGGGGAATCCAGACGCACCTTTGAGAGACAGAGGACAGCATCTGTTTCCCACTGAACCTAGGCCTGCGTACCCAGGGAAAGTGGGAGCTACCACTGCCTCTGCTCTGAGGAAACCCGAGTGTCTGCTGAGCACCAGGCACCCCACCCTCTGACAAGATCATGGGACTGGGTAAAGGGAGGGGCATCAGTGCCAGGGTGGGATGTAGGGGCCTGATCTGCCCCACCAGTCACCATGGCACCAGGTGATCCAACAGGCAGCCTAGGCAGAGTCTGGCCATAGCTTGAGGGACTTGGCATATGAAGATATGTCCCTGTGGCCCCACAGCCCCCACTGTTCCCCTGCAGGCAGCAACGTCAGAGCAGGAGTGCCACACACAGATAAGAGGCCTAGGCAGTATCCCTAAAATTCTGTGGGAAACAAGCCAGCATTCTCAGCACATGCCAGTGCCACCTGGGCCTGCGGTTGACAGGTTCCCCTCTCACTCAACACAAAGTTCCAGAAACAGCTTCATCACAAGCACCAGGCTGAACACCCTATGCCCAGAGGCAGGCTGTACATCCCGCCCCAACTGTCTCTGACCAGCAGGCCAAAACTCACACTTGTCCAGCTAGGGGAGAGGGCCGGCCTTCCAGAACTTTTCTGCTAAGCATGGAGCAACCCCAGAGTCTCTCAGGTCTCATGCCAGGGGGGGAAAATGGGTTGCCAGAGGACCCTAAGGAATAGGGACCCATTTCTCTGTAAGCCCCTCTGCCAAAGAAGGGGCATCTTGACAGAGTAGGACTCCCACCCCTTGAGGACCCTCCCATCTTTCTTACCTTCGGGCTCGGGGGCGTAGGGGCTGGTGCTGCCGGGTGACCAGGGCACCGCCCCAAAGAGGCCCCCCAGGGCCGCTCCTACACCAGCCGGCCGTTGCCGGGGGTCCCGGGTAGGGCGGCCCCCCAGGGAAGCCATGGTCCGACTCGGTCTCGGCGGCCAGCGAGGAGGCGGAGCTCCCCATGGCCCCCTCGACGGAGGCCAAGCTGAGAGCCGGGCCTGGTCACACGCGGCTGGAGCATGGAGGGAGGTGAGCACCCACACAGGATACAGGGCAGCTGGGCTGGTCAAAGTCACACAACAAAAATAAACACAGAGAGAATAAAGAGAAAGAAGAAACAGCATGATTCACAGGAACAAAGCCCCAGGAGCTCTGGGAGCATCCCCCAGTGCAAGTGGCCTTGAAGCGGGAAGGGGACAGCCACTAAGCAGGGACCTGAGGCTTGCGACTGACCCAGCAGCAGGCAGCCTGCAGTGCCCACCCCAGGTACCTCTACAGCAGAGGCCCCCACAGGACCAAAGGCCAGATGTCAACAGAGTAGAACTCCCAAGATGGGACACACCAGGGCCAGGAGCTGGGCTGCAGGTACCCACCCCTACCCCATCACCAGAGCCCCCTTCGCCGCTCCTGAAAACGCACATCAACCCATCAACTGCCCAGAGGAGAGGGATGGTGGTATCACCAGCTGCTGATCTTCAAAGAGAGTTTTATCCTCAGTGAGAAGAGAAATGACGTGATTTTGCTTTATTGTAGAAGGATCAGGGTATACTTAACCGAAGGAGAAAGAAAAACAAGGGAAGTGAGCATAGTGGTGCAGCCCTGCGGGACAGCCTCCAGCAGGACAGAGTGCTACCATGCAGCCAGGCAAAGATCCACACAGTGCTGTCTACCCACATAGCCCTCTGAAGCCGTCCTAAGAGAGAGCCTCCTCGATCCAGAGAAACTTCAGGGGCCCAAGAGGAGATGGGTGACATAGGAGGGACCTGGGAGGCTGGCTAGGCCTCCAGTGGGGGGACCATCTGTGCTCCAGGAGAGACTTCAGACTCCCATGGGCTGAGGGGAGGAATAAAATACAGCCCAAATGCATCCACCCTGAGATAGAGACAGCATGTCTCATTTCAAATGTGGCAAGTCCCAGTCAGGTTAGGGAAGATGCCTGCACTTCCTCCCCTTGCCCGCCTGGCCAGGCTCTGGGCCAAGGTGGGCGTCTGCTTGGCTTTCCAGCTGTGCAGGTGACCAGCAGCACAGCCCTCACCCTGGGTCCACTGTTACCCTTCTTCCAGTTCCAAAACAGGTACCTTGACAACAGGGGCCAGGGCTGGAGGATGCATCCTTGCAGTACAAGCAGGCCAATGGGCACCCAGGGTATGTGGGTGGGGCTGTGTGGGGTTCCCCACACCTGAGAGTTACTAACAGCATACACAGCTCTGGAGGCCAGCAGAGGTCAAGCACAATGGGACATGGGAGGGACCCCTGCCCCATAGCAATAACATTCACTGGGACGCCTTTTCTCTGAGGGACAGAGACATGGGTGGGACATGGATAGCAGCACCAGTCCTTACTGGCCTGGTGTTCCCTACAAGTCACCTTCCATTCAGGACTCTGCCACAGAGCATGACCAGAGCTGAGCAGTGGGGCAAAGTCCCTGTGGCCTACAAAGCTGACACTGTCTCCACCTGGCCCTTGAAGAAACGTCTGCCAGCTCTGGTCACCAGCAACACTGTCCAGTAGAAGCATCATGTGAACCACAGGGGTCAATCCTCGAAGAGCCACATAAGAAAGGTACATAGAGAGGTTACGGGAATTTCAATGATGTACTTCATATAACCCAACACACTCAAAACATCACTACATCAATATGAGACCGGTGAAACCATGTGGGAGCTGCATGACACCATCCTGGGTTGAAGTGTTTGGACTTAACTGTGGTTCACGCTCACCTTTGCATAGAAGAGCAATGCTCTGGAATCAGCAACCACACACGTTGGAAACTTCCATACTGGGCAGCACACAAGCAGGCACAACAGAAGGCCTAACATATATCAGATGTGGGTGCCCAGAGCACAGAGCACACCCACCAGCAGTCAGTTCCACATCAACCTGGGTCACTCAGGATACCTGCCTCTCCCCTGATTACAAATCAGACACCAGGACAGATAGAACGGGCTCCTGAACCCAACTCCACAAAGGAGCCCATCATAGGAAAAGGGCCCAAGTGTTTGTGACACTCCCTTTTGTAGCCAAATACTGAGTAGGTGAATGGCAGGGAGGAGCGGGTGAGATTAGGTGAGGGCTTAAGTTGGAGTCATGCCCAGTGAAGGTGCCCATGAAGCAGAACTGCTCATCACTTGAATCCAAGATGGTCTGTTTGTGATAAAGAGCTTTGCCTGTATCTACCAGGAGAGCAGAGGTCTGGGCTGCATGGGGGAAGCCTTGCCCAAGAACCCCCAAACCAGGGATGGAGGCAGGGTGGACAATGTCATCTGCAACCAGGTCAGGTGATGCCACCACACACATCTGATATATGTAGAGCCAAAGGGAAAGTCAATCCTAATACAGAGTGACGACATGGCTCTAGGCCTCCCAGGGCAATGTGTGGGGCCACAGGGACCTGGCCCTGCCTGGAGGAAGGAGCAGCTAAGTCTCACACAGGTTGCATGTGCTGCCTGAAGTGCAAGTTCCCATGAGGACCCATCTTCTCTTCACCAATGTCCTTAGCAGGCCCTTAGCAGGACAGTAAGTGCTCAGGCCCATCACAGACACCTGGGGTATGTACTAGCCCCGCACTTCTGCATGCTGGCAGAGCATGTGGCACCTGAGTAGGGCCAGCCCCTCAACACGCCTTCAGGAAACTCTGACCCTGCAGATCCCATCTGAGGAGGGTGGGAAGCCCACTGAGGGGTGGGCTACATGGCAGTGGCCAGGCCTCTCCTGGGGGCTCAAAGAGAAGGGACATAGAGCAGGGCAACCTGGAAGGGCACACCCACCAGAAAACAGCCAGCTCCAGAAAGGCCTCTCTGGAGATTTCTGGGGATGACAGTACCCCCAAACCCCTATACCCTGTCTTGGCCCACTGGAAGTAAAACTCTACAAGGGAGTGCCTTGGCTGGGCAAGGCACTTAGCCAGGCCACAAAGCACAGCAAGGCTCTGCTGCCCTGAGCTAACCAAGGGTCCCACCTGCATGGGGTTGTGTGGGAAGCTCTGCCAGGTCAGGGTGGGTCAACCCACAGCTCCCATCCTGGTTTCACATCAGAATAACCAGGGATAGGAGCTTTTACAAACCCTGCTGCTCAGGCCCTGTTCTTTGAGATAAAACCCCATGTGAAGGCCTTTTGCAAGGCAGAGCTGACCCCAATCCCAGGTGACAAGCCTTGTGCAGCACTCTTCTGCAGAGCCTGCTCCTCCTCTCACCCCAGATGAGAGTGGGGAGAGATCTGCCACCCCGGCAAGAGTCTAGGTCAATTCATTCAGCAAATGCCCATCAGGGTGCTGCTGTGTCCTAGGTCCTGTTTTAGGAACTGGATATGGCAACATGCAGGGACCCTGCCTGTAGGGGGCTCACTTTTTGGCTGCTGTGTCTTAAGAAGAGCATAATGTATAAAACACCTCCAGGCAGAAGCCAGAGCAGACAATGGCAGAACCAGCCCACTAGATTGTGCAAAGGGGTAAGGCTCTGAGACCAGCACCTCAGAATGAGCAGCTGCCCCAAAGCCCCTACTGGTTCCTTCTGCCCTCACTCGGGAACTGCTGCCCTAGATTTAAATGGGACTGTAGCCTAGATCTGCCCTCAGAAGCACAGAGGTGGGGCTGCTGCTGCCTCTAGAGAACAGGGTGTTCATCCATAGGGGCTGATTGGGCTGTCCCTCAGTCCTGGTGTGAGGTGTGTGCCCAACATGGCACTCTGAGAAGATAGCAGGGGACCATCCCACCCAGAGTGACTAGTGAAGGGCCAGATGAGGATGACCCTCTCAATAAGACCCCTGCATGGGATGTACCTGCCTCAGTCACGGCAAGCTGGATCCTGGTGGTGACAGCCCACCACTCCTCACCCCAGCTCATATGCTCTCCCACTGCCCCTCTGAGGGTGGGTGCTGAGACCTCGGCATCTGTGAGGCAGGAAGGGGACACTTCCCTGTGGGTGGCAGGTGACTTGCTCAGGGCTGGGAGTGAGCAGACACCTGCCTGTGAGCCAGAAGCCTGCAGCTGTGGAGGCCATGGAAAGGCATAGGCCACACTCAAGTCCCTATGGGGAGCGAGTGGGTGTTTATGTTGTTGTCCCAGCTTGAACTCCTGGGACTCCCTGTGAGTCCATGCTCTCCACATAAGCTGGTGGGGCACAAATCCTATTAAAACTTATCAAGATCCATCGCCCCATGCCATAATAATGGTCCCTCACCAACTACAGCAACCCTGATAGGCCACCCACCGTACGCCAGAATTGCACCCACCAGTCATGAAGCCAATTAGTCTCCCATGGCCTGAGGAGGGCTGCCAACAGGGCAGAAACAGAGGATGTGAAGATTCTGCCTGAGTGAAGGAAGCTTCCCCTGCCCTACCAGAATCCAGGCTGGGAACCCACCCCGGGGAGGGCACAGATTTCAACCTTGTAGCCCCCAAAACTGGCAGGACAGCATTCTCCTGCAGCCATCCCTTCATTCCCCTCCCTCAAAGAGTCAACAGCTCAGCAACATCAACAGCGCACTGGCTCGCCCCCTTGAGGTGGGAGGACAGCAGAGCACCAAGTTAGGGGACCGGCTATCAGGGACGGGGTGGGGGGTAGGTGGGGGGGCTTCCACCTGGGGGAAACAAAAGGTACAGCAGACAGAGCCCAGCAAGATGTGCCTGCCCTGCAGTGTACTCCAGAATGACAGGAACAGGGCCCCAGGCCTCAGACGCAGTGGCCTGCAAGGCGATGAGAACCGGGCTTTGTCAAGACAGGGTATGGGAAAGAGGTCTCAGGAGGGTTCTGAGAATCAAAGGTTCTAAGGAGAGGCCCAGGCACCCTTGAAGAGAGAGAGGGGGCGCCCATATCTCATTCCAGCCATACTGCTCCACAATTGGTCCTACAGCACTTTGGAAGAAACTCGCCTCCACAGTGGAGATACTCGAGTTCCCTTTGTGATTACGACTGGGTCAGCCACAGAGTGGGTTTGCCAACAGCACATCCACCCAGAAGACATCTCCCCTCTCTTGGAAGTTCTGGACTCTGGCCCTGGAACAGATCCAGCCCCCAGGCTTACTGGCTTGGGCCATAGTCCATTGGAAAACAGTGGTGACAAGCCGTTTGGTCCAGGCTTGGCAGCCATCTGTGGCTCTTGTGCCGGGCTATGCCTCACCCCTAGGCCAGGTCCACTCAAAGGGCCTTCCCACTTCCACACGCATGGGCCTGGACAAGGAATGGCCCTTGGTCTCCCTGAGAACATTCCCATGGGAGGTGGCCTGGGGACGACATTCCTTTGGAAACTGCATCTGTTCCTCATCCAAAGGCTGGAGGCCCCAGGGGAGCAGCCAGCTCCTCACTGCCTGGTCTAAGTCCTTGACTATCCCTGGGCCAACCAGGGTGGCAGGTAGGGCTGTTCAAGATCTCAGGGCCTCAGTGGACAGAGTCTCCCTTAGTCTGGCTCTGCCCATAGCAGGGGCTGCCAAAAAAAAAAAAAAAAAAAAAAAAAAAAAATGCCCTAGTGGGGCAGGGCTCTGAGTAAGCAGCCAGGCAGCTATCAAGATTTGCCTCGACTCCAGGTCCTGGCACCACCCGGCCACTCCAACCTCCAACCACTGCTGCAGGATGGGTGCTTTGCATACATGTACCTCTCCCGTCCTTCCTAGGTGCAGTACAAGGATCCAACTGAGGTAGTGTATAGCTCCAAAGACACAAGAGGACACACAGTGACCCCATTCCTCACTGTGATCTCCCGCACTTGCTTATTGTCGCCCTCAGGTAAACACTGAGGCTAGCCACCCCCTGCCTAGACCTTTCTGCACCTGCAACAGCAAATGTCACAACACTGCTAACCTCTGAGAGAACTGAGAAAGTTCTGCTGAAATTATAAACACCCCCTAAAAAGCCAGATCCAAGAATAAATGTTATGGGCTCCAAAAGTGTAACTACCACTTCCTGTCAGTAAACTTGGGAAGAAACGCACCTGTCCCAAATCCTCCTTGTCCATCTACTCAGAGCTGCTGCCTGAACACACTACAAGGCGGTCACTCTTGGTGTTTCTAGACTTCTCTGTATGACCAAGTACTTTGTCCCTGAAGGTTCCAGCTGTCTGCTTTAGCACAGAGGTTGGGGTTCCTCACTGTGCAGATCCACCCTCACATCCTTGGCCCACTCAGAGTGCCCACTGACTTTGGTCACAGTGAATGACCAGCAGTTGATGGGCTGAATTCACTCTACTTTCTGAAGCACCTGCTCTCTGGGACCAGAGGAGAGGAGATGGACCTCTCAAAGTCAAAGGCACACATGAAATGGCTGGAGGATGCTCCAAGGAGGTGAATGCAGTCACTGTGTGTCCTCATGTGTCTTTGGAGCTGTAAACCACCTCAGTTGTGCATCGTGAAATAGGAAATTGTTTTCCACACGGTACTGTCAGAGAGAGAGAGAGACATTCTCAGGATTTGAGTTTCTAGTTCTCAAGTTCAATACTGTTGTCAGGGGTGACACCAGAGCTCAACACAGACCTCCCAGGCATTCTTAGCAGGAAGGGGGAGAAGCTGTTATCTATACTGAGGGGATTGGCAGGAAAGATCTGGTGAGAGACAAGATCATATTTCTGCTTTGAGACATTTACACGGGTGCCAAGTAATGGGGTACAGGGCAGAACCAGAGGATGGAAAAGGAAGAAGTCCTGGGCAGTCCAGATAACAGAGGGGAGTGAACGAGTAGCTGGCTGAGCCCAGAAACCCCTCCAGGTCTTGGGTGCTCAGAGCAGACACAATATCTAAGTCCATAGGTCCCTGCTTAAACCTGGCTCTCACCAGCTTGTCTGCTCAAGAAAAGCAGCTCCAGAGATTTTCAGATGTAGAAGGAGAAGAAGAGTGCCCCTTCTGGGAGCAAAACCACTTTAGAGGAAGATGAGCCCACCCCCAAGGCCAAGCTGCAATGACTTCCTGTAAGACCCCCTTCCTGCAACAGTACCAGCCAGGCTGAAGGGCAGGACTCCAGGGTCTCCAAGTATCCCTGTCCATCTGGGGCTCTCTGCAACTTAGGCCAGGAAACACTATCTTTGTCTCTTTATATTTGCAAAAGTCACTCAGAAGTAGAAGATGGAATCACCCTACAGACTCTGGAGGCAGAAAATATTCTCCCCACATCTGTGACTCACACAGCTCTCCAGACCTGGGCAGAAGGGGCCCAGACCCTACTCACAACCAAGGTGAGCCCCAGTTTTCCCCACAGGATGTCACCGCTCTGAGTTGTAGGACCTCAGACTCTCAGGCCTGGTCTTACAGGGATCCTGTTGCTTGCAGTCTGGTCATAAACTCCTGTGCATTCAGGGGTCCCTGAGAGCCACCCCGCCACGGCCACTTGACCACACAGCAATGGTTCACTGGTCAGGACCAGAAGGGCCCCTTTTGCAGCCAACAGGAAGAGCCGGTCCGCCCAGCAGCCTGACAAACATTCTCAGGAGCCACCCTCTGTAACTTCCCAGCGTCGCTTCAGAACCAGCCCGGAGAGGAACAGAGAAGAGGAAGTGTGGGGTGGCCAGTGGGTACACAGAGCACGCCTGCGCTTCCCTCATTCCATGGGACCACCCCCAGGCAGTGCCCAGAGTCCCTCGGTGGAGATGGTGAAGGGACAACAGGACACATCCCCTAAAGCAGCCGGAACCAGGATGCTGCCTGTGAGATAAGGGCACTCAAGGGCAGGCAGGGGCTGAGGACGCCTCCGGTGTCCGCAGAACTCTGGGACTAGTCTACCAGTGACTAGGATGACCCAGGTCCCCACCGGCTCCCTCTCCAAGTAGCGCCCCCAGTGCATCCCTGGCTCTGGCCAATGCCCAGGAGCTGATCCTGGCTCTGAGGCCAGCAGCCCTGACACTGAGAGGCGCCCGCCAGGCCGGGGCTCTGGCGAGGGTCTAGGCCGCGTCCCGGCCCCAGCCCGGCCGGAGGGACTCACCTCCGCAACCTGGCAGCGCTTCCTCCGTCCCTGCGGCCTTGGCGGCGCGGCCACCGGCCCGCTCGCCCCTGCCGGCCGACCCACAACTTCTGCTACCCGTCGCGCTGCCCCGCTGGCCTTCCGCGCTAAGTCGCGGAGCTGCCGAACGCCCAGACCCGGCTGAACCCAGTCCGCGTCCGGCGCCCGCCCTACGCCGCCTCCGTAGCGTAGCGCCCGGCCGGGGCCCCGCGGCTACGGCGAGCCCGGGGCGCACGCGGCGCTGTGAATCGCGCGTCCGGACTACCGCTCCCACAGAGCCGTGCGGCGCCAACCAGACGAAAGCTCCGGGCGGTGCCTGGCACGCGAGGCAATCCGGGAATTGTAGTACTCCGGGTGGCCGCCAACAATAGCCCCGATTGGCGCCCTCCAGGGGTTGGCCGACTTCCCGGGCTGCCCCACGCGCTAGTGTTACTAGAGATGGCAGAGCTCCGGGAGCCGGCATCGCTGCGTGCCGGATTTGGCGCGGAGTGGGGAAGGGACGCACCGAGAATGCGACTGGGACCTCAGCTCCCAGAATGCCCTGCGCGGGAGGAAAAGGCGGGGCCTCTGCGTCCGCTCCAGTCTGGGAGCTTCCCGCTGCACCTTGCGGGCGGAGGTGGGGGCTCTCCTGGCCCCAGGTCTGTTGCTGCCTAGATTGGCACGGGGCTGCGCCTTGGACCTTACGTGTCACTGGGCTCTCAGCCCTCCTTAGTTTCCTCCAGGGCCTCTTCACTCTCTACCCAGCTCCCCCTCAGCTGCCTCAAACCCTCTCTGCAACTCGTTCGCTTCTTTGATTCTCCTCAAGGGCTTCACGGTCAAAGGCTCCAGTTTTGATGGCACCGACCTGGGTCTGAGACACGGCCTTGGCACTTAAGAGTGTGACTAAGGCACATTACTTCTCTGGGCCATTGGGAGGACGAAGTGAGATACTACCACAGATCGCGTGTGACCCAGTGCCTAATAAGAAGGAAGCCAGTGTTCCTCTGCAGGGGCCTCTGAAGAAAACCTGACCCCTCTGCACAAAAGAGCTTCCTCTGGCTCAGTCTCCCTTTACGTTCCCTTTCTGTAGCCCTGGGGTCACTCTCAGACCCGGCAGCCACGGAACTGGAGCCCCTCTGCCCTCTGTTGTCTAAATGCCTTGAAGGCAGCAGGGCATGCAGGATAACTCTGGTGTCAACAGTTTATGACACAAAACAAACACAGGGAGGCTGCTGTGGGAGTTAGAGATGCTGAGAGCAGAGCCCCAAGGACTCTGGCACTTAGGAGCATGTAGGGCGCCTGGAAGGAGATGGCCATACAGAGGACAGAAGCAAGACATGTCAACTAAAATTTAGGGAATGTTTGTAGCCCAGTTCCGCCTCGAGGTCAAGTGGAGTTTGACAAATGGATGGTTTGCTTCAGTGCTCACAAAGTCTAAGCTCAGGAAGACCTCCATGGGCAGGGCTCCATGCTCCTGAGAGGACATTCAAGCCCCATGAAAAGCCATTTTACTCTTCAGATGCTGCAGCAGGGACACCGTGTCCATGTAGGGGCTTGAGTTTAGCTGCAGCCAAAACAACTGGTCCCTGAGTGCTCGAAGGCAACAAGCTGCTTGTGGGGCGTAGGACTATAGAGTGACTTAGCCCAGCCCCTTCTCCTGCATGAGAGTGACAATGACACTTCTGACCATGTGTGGCTGTGTAATCACATGAGAGGCCTGAGTAAAGGGCTGATTCCCAGTGGGGGCTCAGTGACCACAGGTCACCTTCCTTCCCCAGCCCCTTTTCCTGGGTGCTATCTGGGGTGGTTGTGTCAGGACTGGTGTCCACAGCCCTGTAACCTCTCAACAAGCAAAACAATTGAAGCTGAGTCTGGTGACTTGATGGCCCAGGTTCCTGCCAGTTCACTACCAAGTTTTGAGGAGCAAGGCCCTACACTCAGGTGAGGAGAAAGCAGGAGAATCCCAGCCCTTCCCAGGAAGGGGCCAAGGCCTGCTGACGTGAAGGAGCAAGCCCAGTCACCAGAAGAGGGTCTTGGGAGGATTCTTTAAGACTGTTGAATGTGCACTGTCCCAGGAGGGAGCTGGAAAGAAAGGGTTCTATGTGCAGCAGGTGGCAGGAGGACCAGAACAGTTAAGATAAGGGACATATATGTGGAGTCAACCTGTGATCATCTTAAATACGCTGAGGCACATGGATGTAAATTTTAAATAACTATAAAGCAGAAGGTAAGTGACTTTCGACTCCCTAGACCTTGGCAATGCCATCCCAGCTGGAGGACACCACCCTCACAACTCTAAAGATAATAGAAAATAGCTGCCCTGAGGGAAGAGGGTGGGGGGAGCTATGCATTCCCCTGGAGAAAGGGTGGGGAGGGCCGAGCAGAAGAAACCCCAGTTCCAAGGTGGGAAGCATTAATTCAAACCTCCCTGTGCAAATAAATGTCACTTGTGCCCACACTATCCTCAGCTTTGATATACAGCAGTGAACAAGATGTGCCCAAATGCCCTGTGACACAGATTCTAGCAGGAACAGGGACCCTCATTGGTGTAACAGGCATGCAGGACCCAAGGCCAGCAGATGGGCCAAGGGCAGGACTCACCTGTGCTGGGATGGATGCAGCTAATTCACTGGCTGATTTTATAGAATGACCTGTAATCAAATGTTTTGTGAGATGGCCTCACAGATAAAGGGCCCTTCTCTAGGCCTCCATCTCCTGGTCTCTGAAATGCTAACAGGTTGAGGCGGCAGGTGCTGGGGCAGCTGGTCTGGGAGCGAAGCTGGGCACCCCTCCTTTAGTGTGGACAGGCCAGGCAGTGCACATGAGACAGCTGGAGGAACCAGGGCCTGCCATGCACCCACCTGCCAGCAGTCTTCTTCCAGGGGAAGGGCAGGGCCTTGCTCTGTGCTCTTCTGTCAGACAGAATTGCCCATTAGGGGGCTTGTGGCTAGGTGCTTCGGGGTTGGGGGTGGAAGGACCCCATGTAGGAGGGACACACTTAGGCCTGGGGGGATGCAGGCCTTGACACTGGCCCCACATGTCCCACCTCGGTCTCCTCCAGCATACTCTTCAGATAGCTCTGCCTGGGTCCTGCTCCTGACCTTGCTGCCAGCCACCTTTCTGGAAGAAACTTCCAGGCAACCCTTTTTGGGCAGCAGCCAGGCACTGCATTGTTTCCATTTACAATGGATTTTCATCCTGTTTTCTTGCCCCACTCATGCCATGTCATTTGGCTGGAGACCCACGGAGGGTCAAGGGTAGGGATTTCAACATCAGCTGATCATGGGGCCCCCATGTATTTAAGAGTTGAAAGGAGGGGCCAGCAGGCATCAGTGGGGTACAGGGAAGAGGAAGCCACTTCCATCCTCCCCTTCCTAGCTCTGGCCTCACCCGAGAGTCCCCCACCCCTTCACCCCCAACTTCCAGATTCTACTCCTAGGTAAGGATGGACCCAACAGACACAGAGTAAGGTTGGCAGGTCAGGTGTCATCTAGAGTCAAAGCGGAGGCACCCATCTCTTCCTGGGCCAGCGGAAACCCCCTCAGTGAAGTGGGGCTGGGGACATGGCCCTCCTGGACACCCACTTAAGTTCTGAACCTGCCTGTGGCAGCACTTTGGCGACCCCCAGTGCTGATAAGGCTTCCATGCAGAACTCCCCCAGCAGCCTGGGATTGAAGCCCACAACCCAGGCTCCAGCACAAGTCTGCTTTCCTGGCCAGGACTGGACCACACAGGTGGCTGGGTGCAAGTCTCTTGAATGGACTAGATGACGACAGAGGATATTGGACTGCCTGATAGCAGCCTGGGGAGAAACTCACCTCTGAGCACTGGGAGCACAGATTGGTGGGGTCTGATGGGCTAGACATGCGGGGTCCAGTGCTCCGCATCCTCCTGGCCTTCCCTGGGAATCCCGGTAGGAGGTGGGTTCCAGGCAGAATCACACTCTCCCAAGTTTCTTCCTCAGTGCCATGCCACGCAGCATCCTAGACCCTTAGAGTCCTGCTGCATCCCCAGCTGAGGATGAAGCCCGCAGGCCCTGCTTCCTGCAGGTCAGGCTGTGTCCACCCATCACCACCCTCAGGTCATTAGCCCCATGGGCAACAGTTAGGGCCAGGGTCCTCAGCCTCCCTGGGCCTGTTTCTCTGTCTGTCTGGTATGCAGGTAGCTCAGTGTGCAGGGTAGGGAAGGAATGCAGTTTGCCACTCCTGTGGACACCTGGGCTGGGACTTTTGGCTAACAATCCCCCTTCAACTCAGATTTGGTCACTTACCTTTAGTAATCCCAGTGGTGTCCCTGTGACTACTATGACAACTGAGCTCTCCTCTGGGCCTGGCCTCCCATCCTTTGGGCCCAGTCCCACTGGGGTCTTGGCCTTTTCTGTGCCTTTGCTTTGGGTATTGTGTGTCGCTTCTCCTGGAGCCCTTCTCTTTATTCCTGATTACTTGTCCCAAAGGCACATTTTGTTCATGAGCCCCAGAAACTTGCGATGCTAACCCCTCCTCAGCTGGGCCGGCCCTTGGTGCCATGCTGGAAACCAGGCTGCACTTTGGGGACAGGTCCTACCATGAACTCAATGGCTCCTGGAGCCCATCACATGGCCCCACCGCAGGAGGGCCCTTGGCTGAGTGCTGCTGGGGGCCCAGCCAGCAGATGCCATCCTGGGGCCTCCAGGAGGTTCACATCAAGGCCAGGAGGGGCTGGCTTGACCAGGTGGTCTCCTGCTAACTGAACTCAGATGACACATGACCCCCTACCCTTCAGACACCTTTGGGGGATCCCAGAACAGGCCAGTGGCACCCCTACCCCACCCTTTGGCCCCCACAGAGGAAGGAGTCGGCCTCTATGTGTGCAGCAACAGCTTTAATCTGTAGTGACATTGTCCTGACCTTACCCTTCTGCATCCAAGCTGCTGTCACTCTGCCTGGAAGAGTCTTTCTTGAGAGGATGAATGTAGGGTCAGTGTACAGGTCAGTGCCTGAGTGTTTGTGTGAAACATCTCCCAGCAGTTCATATTTACAGTTACAGTACTTCTGAGTGATGGACAGAAACAGACCCCAAGGCTGCATCAGCAGGGTGGGGCTGGGTGCAGAAAGCATAGTTCCAGTATTTATTATCATACATATATATATATATATATATTTCATGTGTATACACAGATAGTTTTCTCTTGGAAGTATTAAAAAATTGATCAACCTTCAATCTATAAAAAATACCTACTCTACATGATAGAAAAATCTCTCCTCCAAGTTTACACTGATTTACACCAAGGCTTTCCCCCAAATGTACAATACGAGGCAACATCTTAAATCTTAGTGTAGAAGGTGGGCCACATGGAGGGTGGAGGGACGCTGGATAACACACATGCTCACACACACACACACATACACACACCTCATACATTCATATACAGCAGTGGCCAGACTGTGGGTGGGGTCTTGGCCCACCTGTGAGATCCCGGAGGCTCCTGACCAGTGCTTGGGCTCAGAGGGGCAGGCCAAGCATCCCTGTGGGGGTGACACTGCTGCTCCTGGTAGTGCAGGAACTGGGCAGTGGCAGCTCAAAGCCAGGCAAAGGCCTCCTTCAAGAAACTCCCAAGCTGCTGGGAAGGCCTTGTTCTCTACTTTTGTTCTGTGTCCTTAGAGGCCTGCACAGCCCAGCCTCCTGCAGAATGCACCTGGGGAAGAATGACAACTTCTAATAACTTCAGACTCCCAGAGGAAACATTTGGACGCTGTCCTGGGAAATGGGGACTTCAATGAGGACAGCCAAAATCTGCACAGGGAGGGGGAAACTCTAGGAAGCCAAGAAGGCCACAACCATGGGGAAGCAGCACCTTACCAGGTCCTGCCTGCACCCTAGCAGTCAGAGGAGGCTGGCAATGTCCACCCCATGCAGATAGCACGTCTACACGGTTAGACTCTCAAGTCTTGATGTGACAGCAGAGGCTCCTGCCCCAGCCCCATAGCGGGGTCAGAGCCCCCAAGGGTCAGTGCAGTGAGGGTCTAACTATGGGAATAGCTGCATGGCCAGAGGCCTCTGGGCGTGTAGCTGGACTGAGATGCCACTTCTGGCTGGCAGACAGCCCCAGGAAAGTTGCAGGGGGGGTCCTGCAGCTCCTGGTCAGACCCTAACACGCACTGGCCATGCCGCCTGTCCATACCACTACATCTGGCATTGAGGGTCCTGGGGTCCCTATGCTTTCCAAGAACAGCTGAAGCACCAGGTCAGAGAACCTGTGCAGGCCTAGGTGGAAGCACCCTGGACAGAGATCCATTTCCTTCCTTTCTCCCCCAATAGGGCAGAAGCAGGAGGATCTGCCACTTGGGAGGGAGCTCATGAGGGGTTCATCCCAGCCTGAAACACTGTCCTCACATCTCTGCAGAGTGTAGCAGGGGAAGGCCAGAGCTGAGGGCAGGCCCAACCCCTGCTGTGAGGTCCAGTCCCAGGGCTTCCCTTTGCTTCCCCCTCCTCCATGGCCCCGTCTTTATGCGCCCCAGCCCAGCTGTGTGCTCTAGGCTGAGTGGGCATGGGACCTGCTGGTCTTGGCCTATGTGTGCCATGGCCGTCTCTAGGCTGTTGGTGGAGTCCGGAAGCAGCCTAGGCTGGGCCTTCCTGCCTCTACTTGACCTCCAGGATGGATGGGTTGGTCTCCATGATGGCCACAATGATCCTGTCGATGTAGTCCTGCAGGCGGAAGTTGATCTCCTCCTGCTTCTGAATTGCTTCCATGAGCTGTGGGAGGAGCAAGGGATCAGCACTGGGCATACAGACTGCGGGTGCCTTAGAGTTCTGGGCCTGGGAGAGTGGGTAAGTTACCTCATCACGGGAGACTGAGCTGATTTCTGCAGCTAGGGACTCAGAAAAGGATGTGGAAAAGAGGTTCTTAGCGCCCTGGATGCTAAGATTTATGATCTGTCCGTTGAGCTCGTCGTTCTGCTCCTTCAGATTACGGTTATCCTGGGGTGGGTGACATGATAGTGTCATTCCTGGGCTGTGGTTCCCCCCACGTACCCCTTTTTCCCATGCCAGCTGCCCAGAGGCCCCTGTGGGGTGTGAGGGTATCTGCCCAGCAGCACCTGCTTCAGCCTGCGGACCTCCTGCTCAAGCTCACTCTCCCGGGTGCGGCTATTATACTCCTGCAGGCCCACACTGCTGCTCCGGCCCCTCCTCTGCTCAGCCTCCAGCTTGAAAAGCTGCAAGTGCTCCAGCTGCTTGCGCAGGTCCTCGATTAGCTGTGTGAGAAGCCACAGGGTGAGCAGTGTCAGCCCAGCCCCCCACATCAGAACCTCTGCATTGGCCTGAACACCATTTCTTGGGAGGATGACAACGCCACACTTCCAAAATGCCACCACATACCCAGCACCTCCGTCTAGCACAACAGTTAAAAGCTGCAGGTGCCCAGCTTACTCCAGATGAGCCCTATGGATGCTGGAAGCTGGCTAAGTGACAGCCGGGGCCCCTGCTTACCTCCTGGGTTGCTTCCTTGTCCCTCTGGAACTGGTGCCTCTCATGACTCAGCCTGTCCCCCAGCTTCCTCCTATTCTCCTGCTCATCACTGAGCCGCAGCGACAACTCTTCAATCTCATCCAGCAGCTTCTGCTTCTCCTGCAAAAGTGAAACACTTGCTGCGAACACACCTCACCTACCACCTCATTCACTTGGCTTTCCTCAGCTGCACATCCCACCAGTCTCAGTCCACTGATGTCCATGGGGCTACATCTATCCCGGCGGAGGCGTGTACTCAGGGCCTGTGCTGACCCAGAGCGTAGTGCATGAGGCAGCCAGAGCTCTCTTCGTGCAAGTGTTCCCCCCCCATTGGGACCTTCTAGGGGGAGGCAAGAGCAGGACCTGACCCGAGATCACTCAGCAGGTGTTGCTCATGGCAGCCAGGATGTGCTCAGGGTTCAGAGCTTCCCAGGGGACACTTGGCAGGAACGGGAGAAAGGGGTAGGAGAGGCCTCTCAGTGAACATCTGCAGAATGGAGAACGAGGGGTCCAGCTGAAGTTGGCCCCTCAAAGACATCATCCCTTGATTCAGACTATGGATCAACCTAAGCATGAACTTCTGGACCCAAGGATTCAAGGTCCATGGGAAAGCTGAGAAGCCAACGAGCGTTCAGCACCTTCCAGCAAGGGATGACAGCCTGAGCTAAGCTTGTTCCCTCATACACAGGCCCAGTAGGGCCCAACCTGTTCTTTGAAGAAGCGCAGTTCCCTGGCCTGCAGTGTACCCCTTGGCTGACTGCACACCTTGCGGCTGCCCTGCTTTAGAGAACCTATCTCAGCATATCCTGATCCCCCGGTAGGCATCAGGCACAGAAGGTGTGGGAAAGCCCATAGGCTGGCCCAGCTGACCTCGGTGTCCACACAATGTAGAGCCTGGCCCTGCTTGCTCTGTGCTCCTGGCTGGCAGCTTACCTCTTCCAGGCGTTCGATGTTGGCCTTCAGACAGGGTGTGCAGGACCTCAGCTCACTGTTCTCCTCATCCAGCTGCTGTAGCCTGGGACATAGAATGAGGCTGGGACTCACTCCCTAGGAATGCATATCCTTGGGAGTAGGGAGGCTGAGCGTCTTGGAAACCTCACTCGGGGCTGCCCAGGGATCCACAGAAGCTACTCCTCCACACCCACAGTCCAACCCTTATGCACCCACGCAAGTGCTCTAAGCCAATGTTTCTCCATAGGCCAGCATGGTTGTTAAATACACTTTGGGCTTTAGAATAATTTCAGGTTTACAGAGCAGTTGCAGACACAGTGCAGGGTCCCTGTGGCATTTGGCCTATTTTGACTTCCCTCATAACATCCATTCATCACTGCAGCATGTTCGTCATGGCCCAAACTCACACTGGGACACTCTGGTCACCAAATAATGGACATGGTTCAGCTTTTCCACCAGTGCCCTCTCTGCCCAGCATCCCACCCAGGACATTGCACTTAGGAGTCTCTTTTGTCCCCTTTGGTCTGGGGTAGTCTCAGACTTTCCTGGTTTTTCATGACCTTGACAGTTTTGAGCAGTTCTGGTTATATATTTGGTAGAATGTCCCTCAAGTTGGGTCTGTCTGGTATTTCCTCATGATTAGATGGATTATGGGTTTGGGAAGAATCCCATAGAGGTGAGGTACCCCTCTTGTCACATCAGATCAGGGGGGCCTGAATCTATGTGACTCATCACAGGTAATGTCAACCTGGATCATTTGGTCAAAGTATGTCTGCCAGGTTGTCTCCTCTGTCAAGTTCTACCTTTCTCATCCATTCTCTGTCCTCTGGAGGCTAGTCACTGAGTCTAGCCCACACTCCAGGGGAGGAGAGCACTCAGTGCTACCCGCAAAGGGGGCATCTCCATGTATTATTTGGAATTCCTCTGCAAGGATAATTTGTGTCTTTTCCTCATTTATTTATCATCATGGCGTTACACTTAGTTACACTTTAGGTTGTGATCCAATAGTATCATTATGAGTGTGGTGTTCAAACTGTTCCAGCTTTGACCTTCAGTTGGTCCACATCCCTGGGATATGCCCCATCACTGTGTGTATATCATTTATTTGAGGACTTCCATACTTTCTGGCACTACAAGATACTCCAGGCTCTGCTGGTTTTCACCCTGTTCCAGCCACAGACTCAGCCCTTTCTCTAAGAAGCCCTGGTTCCTTTCAATAATCCAGTTGTCCTCACCATCCTGTTACTCTGTAGTCCCCCTTACTGAGGAGGGTCTTCCTGCATACTATGAGGGGCTGAGGCCATGCTGGGGAAACCCCTGTGCTGGGCTGACCTCAGGGTTCTGACTCAAGGCTGCAGGGGCCTCTGAAGGCCTCAGCAGCCCTCCAAGAACCACAGGTCTCCTCTCCCCACCATACTCCCAGAGAGGTGCAAGAGGCCAATGGGGTCCAGGCACACAGAGCCACTGACCCTAGGTACATAGGGCAGGCAGCAGGTTTGTTCAGAAGAAGGAATGACATTGAGTGAACTTGCTCCCTGAAGGCCTCATGAGACCCTGTCCACTGAGTGTCCCTCCAGGCTGCTGTCTTGCTGGCCTAGAGGCTCTGGTGTGGGCAGACGTTGGGAGGCAGGACGGTCCTGCCTCCTGGCACCTGCAACCCCAGTGGAGAAGAACCAAAGGAGAGGCTACCATCAAAAACCAACGAAACATAAAGCTTTCTTTTAGTCCACTAAACTGTAATGTCTTGGCTGCCCAGGCCTGGCTGTCCCAGATGGTGGCACCCTGCTGTGTCTGCATGGAAGGAGGCCTTGCTATCCAGGGTGACCTGGGCATAGTTCTGTGTGCAGCCCCCTCCTGCAACCCCCAATTTTGAAAATGCCCAAGAGCTTTTCTTAGACAAAGTTGAAGTGTATCTTCACAGCTTTAAGAGCTGAAGAGGAACATAAACTAAAGAACGTAGAGTCCTCTTTCATGAATATTTAAGACTAGTGTATTTTGAATTCTAAAAGTGGTACTGACTCAGTTAAAAAACAAAACAACAACAACAAAAAACTCTATGAACTACCCCCAATCCTCACTATCCACTTAAGGGAAGAGCTCTGGGAGTAAGAATAGGAAGGAAATCTAAAATAACCTTTTATAACACCATTTTTCTGCGAAGTTGTTTGTGGATTTTCTTTTACAAACAGCATTTTAAAAGAGCCGTTGTTTACATGTGTAATTGTGAGTATGTGCCATGTGTCTGAATGCGGCACTGTCGTCCCTGAGCAGCATGGGGCTGGCTGCACCTTCTGTGCCTTAAAGCTCAGTTTTATATACAGTGTGCTCATCTCCTTTCTCTGTTCCCCCTCTATTCTGACTCTATTCTGACTCACCTAAGGCTCATGCCTCCAGAGGAGTATAAAAGTAATATTGTCAAATTGCCTTAAAATAAGATTGATATTTTGACTGAGATAACATCTACAAGGGATAGACTGAGAGAAACTGACATCCACATGGGGTCAGTCTTTGAATTCAGCTCTTTTGTGGCCTTTGTTACAGTTTTACGGTTTTCTTCACATAGGTTTTCTACTTTCCTAATCAAATTTATTCCTAGACACTGTACCTTCCTGGGGTCGGGGGTACTGTCATTCATGAAAGTGTCCATTGCATTTTCTTACTGACTGTTCTGGAGATTTGTAGTGGCCTCACCTACCTGGCCTGTAGGTTCTCGATCTCGATGCTCTTTTCTCTCTCCATCTTGCACAAGAGCTCCTTCTGCTTCCGTGTCTCTTCCAGGACCATTTCACAGGCTCTCAGCTCCTGCTCCTTCAACTGCTCCTCAAGGGCATTGGCTCTGTGAAGGCCAAGAGAAGAGGTGAGAGACATTCTGTGCTTCTACCAGGGCCTAGATGCTATATCGACCCCAAGAGAGATGCCCTCCCTGGAGGACAGGAAGGCTGTGAGACTTCCCACCCACAGCTCTGGTCAACGGCAGGTCTGAAGCGGAAGGTACACCCCCAACCCTACAGCCTCTGCTCTCCACACATTGAGGGTGGCGTGTGGACAGGAGACACAAGCCCACCAGTGCTTCTAAGGCAACCTGCACTGACACTTCAGGTTAGGGACCTGGTATACAGACTATCCCCACTCAAGTCACCCACAGCAGAGGTAAGAGCAGATGTCAGCAAGAACATGAGGACAAAGGGAATGTCCACATTGACGGCCTGGACTCTGGCCCCCTCCCAGACTACCAGGCTCACCCACAAGAGCAGGCACTGACTATCCCACAGAGAAGGGCTGCAGGCCCTGCCCATGGATGGCACAGAGTCCATGAGCTGTCTACACACAAGGGGCTTCTCATCTACTTCTTAGCATTTCACATCTAAGAATAGATGGCCAAAGATCACTAGCCACCACAGGAGAGCTTTTAACACAAAGTGGCCAAAGCAAACAGAAAAATAGGGCCTCAAAGAAAATATACCTCATTCACAAAATAGGGGTGATGTCACAGAAGAAAGAGATGATAAAAAGTAACTTAGAAATTAAAAATATGAGAAAATTTAATTCAGTTAAAGAGTTGTAGGAGAAAACCAAAGATATTGCATAGGAAAAAAAAGGAGGGAAAAAAATAGGAAAGTCAAGAAAATGAGGAAAGGGCCAGAAAATCTAATATTTGATTAACAGAAGTTCAGATAGATGAGAAAATGAAAGACACTGTATGGAGAAATAATTCTAGAAATCTTCCTGAAGCTGAGGGGCATGCTCTCCAGATTTAAAAGCTGAAACCACATGTCATGTCCAGTACAGGAAACAGTAGGAGGCCCTCACATGTCCAGGATGACAACAGGGTTATTCAGTGGCACCAGGTGTCCCAAATGCAGCTTGAGTTAGAGGCAGCAGAGCCACCAAGTTCTAAGGGAACCTATTTTTAACTAGAATCCCAGCCCCAGCCCCACTGTCAGTGGAGGGTGAAACAGTTTCAGACATGCGAGGTGTCAAAGAATCTGCTCCTGTGCACCATTTCCCAGGCAACCATCAGAAATGTCCTCAGAATATGAGTACAACGGAAAATATGGAATCCAGAAAGTAAAGAACAAAATGCAGAGGAAGCATGTGGAATTCCTGGGACAGTGAAAGGAGAGCTATACCATAGGGCCAGCATGGGCTGACAATGTTACACATGGGAAAACACCAAGAAACAGCAGCAAAAGCATGTTGTTTAGAACTGGGGCCAACATCAGAAGAAACATCCACAGTAGCAGGACGTGGCTGACTCTGGGGTAGGGTGGAACATGGACTTTCCACAACATATGTGACTGAAAAGTGTCCATCATATTAGACTAACTCTTACCAGTTGGCTTGAGAAAGGTTTCTAGTAGCCCATCCAGTCTTCCCTGGTCAAAGGAACCCAAGCCCCTCCACAGATGTGGTGGACCTCACCCCTGGCTCTGCAGCAGGGCCCAGGCAGGCCCTCCTGTGAGAACCCCAAGAACAGGGTCTCGACTGCAGAAGAGCACTTATTTTTACTCCATTAAAGCAACATGTGAGTTATACCCACAATGACATGGTGTTTTCCACTTTTTAGTTTCCAAACAGTAGACTGACCTCCTAACACTAAAGAACAGGCCACAAAGATCAGTACTATCCAGGATGAAAACACTATAGCAGGAACTAAGCATCCCCTGGAGCCTATTATGTGTATGCAATGTGAGTTTGTGCAGGCCTGTGTCCAGTGTTGTTCTGAGCGCTCTGAGTCCACTCAGGTCATGGGTGTGGAAATCGAGGCTGTGGGGATGGGGCCCTTGCCTGAGGTCACAGAATGTGTGGCAGAGCCAGGCTTTGGCCTCTGCAGCCTGGTGAGGACAGACCTCTCGTGCAGATCCCCCACACACCATGCTTCCTGCTTCTCTCATGCTCCTTAGGTCTCCCCACTGCTTCGCCCCACAGCACCAGCTGCATGCGGGTAGCACAGCCAGAAAACTGATGCCTTTGGGCCAAGCTCATTGTGCTCTGCACGAGATGCATACTGCTGCAAAACAATATGAGGTTGCACAGCACTAGTTTCAAAATGCTACAACTCACACAGTAGTTTATGAAAAGTCCGTACAAGGATTTGGGAAGTAGCCCCCACCTCTTCCATGTAAACACAGTAGTTACTCCTCACTTCACACATGCATTTTATCTTCCTTAGCGCTCTCACCAATGGAATCAGACCGCGCACCCCACCATGTACCCAGCAGTTCCTACTTGTTTCTTGTTTTTGTGACTAAGCACCTACAAGGACCCACATGTTCCAAAGACAGGTCATGTTCCCACTGCAGGCGGTTCTGGAGGCATTGGCTCCCATCTCTAAAGCCCCCACTTGCTTGAGGCCCTGGGCAATCATCTAAGCTTCCTTGGCCTCAGTTTCCACATCTGTGAAATGGGGACAGTAGCGGTATCCACTTCATAGGGATGATAAAGGTAAAACCAGGTGATATGAGAGAAGTGAGCAAAGCGCAGCAACTGTCAGAGCCAACTGTGTCCAGGAACAAGGGCCTGTGATTGGCAGTATTTCCTCTGGATGGGCTCTTAGGAACGGGAACACAAGCCAAAGACTCCACACTGGAATCCCAGAGCATCTCCTCTCTTCATGAAGGTGCAGCTGCCCCTGAGGCCAGGCCTCTACCAGGTACTTTGTATGGGTGGTGTGGGTGCTAGCTGCAGCTGCTCCTATGGGGTGAAGGGTGCCCTCCCCTTGCTCTTTCCTCAGGGGCCCTACATGGGCCAAGGGCAGAATTAAGCCATGCTCAAAAGGCCACCTGGCACCATCCCCAGATTGGTACCCAGCAGCGGGATGGAGGACAGCTCCAGATGAGAGCCAACCTCTGTGCAGCAGCCACTCCCTTGCTCTGTGAAGCCAAGAGAACTATGCCACACTCACCTGTGCACCAGCTGGAGATTCTCCTGCCTCAGCCGGCTGTGCAGTTCCCCATTGGCAGTGGTGTCCTTCTCTAGCTCCGACACCCGCTTTTCCAGGAAGACAACCTTGGGAGAAAGATAATGACTTGAGAATCAAGGAGTCCACGTCCCCAAGCCAACTGTTTAGAGGCAGCAGTCACTCGCTAGAGCTGGGTCTATCTTGCTCATGGATATTGTCCTCTTAAACAAGGCAGCACAGTCCCACGGGCATTAGTAAGGACAGGGAGCACTCCATGGCCTCAAAACCACAAGAGCAGATGTCAACACAGGCCTAGAGAGGCCTGAGATGACCTGATAACACCTTTGTGATGGATCTGTGATGGCGCATGGGACAGCCAGGCTATGGGCCCCCCACAGGCAGAGGCACCAGCTCTCTGCCAGACCCAGCCCATGGAAGCAGCATGTACTGCGAGACTCAAGGAACAGAAAGGCCTGGGGTCTGGTCCCCTCCTCCTCAGGAAGCTCACTAACTAGATGGGAGACAGATAACCACACATGTGGTAGGAGGAGGGAAGGCCAGCCTTGAGAGCCAGAAAGGGCTCTACGGAGCAGATGTTGGAGGTGCTGGAGAGAGGAAGTCCCAGAGGAGGTGAGTGGGGACAGGAAGAGGTGAGGAAGGATAGGAGGTGAGGGGGGACAAGAGGAGGTGAGGGGTATATTCTTTCTGAAGCTGGTCCTTAAGAAGCTTAGGGCCTTTATCACAGATGGCTGTGCAGCCCCACATAGCCCATTCCTCTCTCAGGGAACAGCCCACTCCACACGTTGTTTGGCTCTGTAATCACTGCAGGCCAAGTGCCCTCTTCCCTGAAACCTCAAGTCTCCCCAGACCCTGCCTCCAGGGGCCCTGGTCAGCTAAGTCTCTGATGAGCGTCAGTGCATCCTGAGCTGACCATATACAAATGCAGGCTGACAGCCACTGCTCTGTTCCCATCCTCTCAGTTCCCTTCCATGTATATGAAATGCTGGAGAACAGGAGGGCTGTTGGAGGATTGGATTAGCCCTTGTGGTGCCATCACCACTTCCTGCTGTGCTTGCCAAGATAAGTCCTGGCACCCTAAATGCACCTCACCCAACATATCCCTACATAGCCCACACCCAGAAGCCACACCACATGTCCAGAGACTGCTTGTCTGTGTTGTCTACACATGGTCCTCTGGTCCCACTGTCCAGGGCCTACCTTGTCTGCAATGTCCTCGTCCATACCCTCCACTGGGTCTGGGAGAGGGTCCTGTAGGGCCTCCATTGTCAGGGCCCCTGACTGGTGCAGATGCCTGTGGAGAAGAAACAACAGCCCAGTCCATAGAAGGTCCTTTAGCAGAAAAGAGAGAGAAAAGAAAGGGGAGAGCCAAATGACAAGTTCTTCAAGCATGAGCATTTCTAGGTCAGCCTGAAGAGCAAAACCCAGCAGCCTCCACTGAAGGGAGTCTTGAGCAGGACGCTGTTACCGAGGGACTGGGGCAAGCCGGCTGCACTCTGGGTCTGGGTCTGCAGAGTCCTCCCGCTGCTCTCTGGAGCCTGACAGGCCTGGCTTCCTTCCCTACCAGCTGACAGGGTGAGGGCACTTTGTACTCAGGCAATAAACATGATGCCATTCCTTGCTGTGATAAGAAATAATCTCATCTTCTGCTGTAGGTCTGTGAAATACTAATTCAGGATCACGCCTCTACATACAACATCACCTACATGCATCTTAATATTTGATTTTCAAATGTACTCCTTGTGGCAGCAACAATGAGAAACTAGAGGTCTCTCAGGGTCCCTCCTCGGAAAGCATACTGGTGAGACTGCACTCTGCCATAGCAGCTCCAAGCACCTGCCACTAGTGAACACAGCTCTTCAGCCCTATGGGCCACGCTGGGTGCCGCACAGCTTAGGGCTCAGATGGGCACTGGCCCTGGCCATCCTGCAAAACCCACCCTGAGAACTCTACATCCTTGGAGCTCCTTCCTTTGATCCTTAGTCATTGGCGCCTTAGCAGGTGATCAGCAAATACATGTTCAAAATCACCCTACAGACAATCTAATTAGTTGTGGTGACACTATACCAGCTGTATTCACCTGTAAAACTCTCAGAATATTTGGACAGAGTCTGTATGTACCGGCCCAGAGTCTGAGTTGACACTTTGATGCTTAGAGCTGTATGAACCTGAGAAAGCCATTCACCCTCTCTGAGCCTTATTCTCCTATAAAATGGGGATCTGCAGACTATTACAGGGTTTCAATGAGGTTTTATATATATAATAGCTCTGCTAAGGATATAGCACAGCGTAAGAATTCAACAAAATGCCACTGAAAATCACATTGAAATTTCTATATTATCTTTATCACAGGTATCGAGTTCTATTTCCATTTTAGTCCTGACTGAGCTTGTACACTTCTTAAATTTTTTTTCCCCAAGAATGTTCTAAGGGAAACAAAAAAGAGGGGCATCTTCATCCATGTGGACCATGGGTCCCCTACATGTACCATGGGTGGGACATATGAGCACCTTTCTGTCAATTTCACTCGATTCCCTGAAGGGTACTGAACCCAAAGGGCAGAATGTCAGACAGGGCCATCATGTTTTATCCAATTGCTGTTCTCAAACATCCATGACCTTGACTCCAAACATGAGCTCCTGATGCCAATCCCAGGACAGGAAGCTGCCCACCCCAGATGCAGAGACCATGTTTAGCAGGGGCTATGGCCTGGGGCCTGTCATGTGATCTGATCTCCTATTAGGGGCTCAGAGCACTTTTAAACCGCTGAATCTGGGGACAGAAGGTTATACCCAGTCCCCAAGCTGGCCAGTTCCCTCTGAAATGTGTGACCCCAGCATGTGACTACCTCAGGGGAAGGCCAAGGCTTCTAGGCATAGTGGATGAGGAGCTTGTTTGTTTAAACTCATCCCTACTCAGGAGACCCACCAGGAGAGGGGGCTGTAGGAAGTGCCTTATCATCCCAAAGCGAAGCAGGTAAAGTCTGACAGGTAGACTACCAGGTGCGAGGACTGCACACTCACCTGCCTTCTGCCCTTTGGTGACCTTGCTGGCACCCCTTAGTCATTGGCGCCTTAGCAGGTGATCAGCAAACACGTGTTCAAAATCACCCTACGAAGACTTGCCTTCTGCCTTTTTGGTGACCTTGTTGGCACCCCTCCCCCATCCTGAGGCCAGCTCTGTGCCAGTGCCTCAGGGTCCACACATGCACACCAATCCCAGAGCCATCTCTATGCAGGTTAGGCACACAGCCAGGACACAGAGGCCAGAGCTGGTGGCTCCAAAACTCAATCCAGCCATAAGGCCACATGCAAAGGACTAAATCCCTGTGAAGAGTGAAATTACAAGTTATTTTGAGTTTCCATAGAATTCTGGTGGCACTGTTAAGGGCAAAATAGCAGCAGATTAAAATTGCACCTACATGGTATATAGGTGCAGACTGCAGAATATGCCTCTGTTTGTAAACTCTAAACCTGCAGATTGGGCTTTTCTACATCAAAGGGTATCTGTGAAAGAAAAGTCAAGCTCTCAGAGGGTGTTTCAAAGGAGAGAGCAAACAAAGCCCAACGGCTGAGGCAGTCTGGGCCCCGACCAGCCCCAGGATCCCTACATGTCCCAAACATGGAAGACTGAGAGGAGATGACTCAGCTAGATTTTTACATTCCTTAGTTTCACCAGCTGTGTAGACTGTTTAGGGTAAAAGATGCAAGTGAGACAGAAAGTAATGCTAAAACTAGTAAAGTGTGGGTTGGAATTAATATTACATCCCTAAGAACTTGGATGATATTCTAAAAGGGGTGATAAAGAAAACAAGTGGAGGTGGATTGATGACTACTACCTCTGCTTCCTCTGGATCTAAGCCCTTAAGATGACAGAAAAAGAAAAACAAAGGTTTATATCCTCCAGGACAAGGACAGCAGAAAAGGAGACGGCACCAGAAAAGAGATGCCCAGGGCACTGGGCACTAGAGAACAGAGGGAAGCAGGCCACAGCCAGCTAGTGAGACGATGGAAACTGGCCAGTTCCCTCTGGTGAACCCAGGAAGGACTGGCACCCGAGAATAGGGCAGCAGAGATGAGCACAGAGGGTTGGAGGGGTGGTGTCTACCACATCTTTGAAAAGAAGACTCTGCTAGACTCAGGACACATGGGCTACAAAATGAATGCACCCACAGGCTGCAGACTAAATAGTGGGCCCAGCACAACTCTCCAAATGCCAGCAGCCAGGCAGGACTCCACTCTGGGGAAACTGTAAACCTGGTTGGAGAAAAAACCTGCTGACACAGGGGTCTTTCCACACCACATGCTGGCCAGAGGCCACTGGCCAGCTGTGAGCTGCCACTCCAATATGCGTGGAGAGCACACCCCCTATTGTTTGAAGGACAGAGCCCAGATGAGAACTCAGGGAAGAGATGTAGAGGAAGAGTTGGTGGTACATGCATCATAGGAGACAGAGCCAGTGCACAGAGAGGGACAGGAGTGGCAAAAACAAGGGCATGCAGGGCCACAAGAAGCAGTCCCAGAAGGAGCAGGAAGTGGAACAGGGGACACTGTCAAAGAAACAGCTCAAGAAAGGTCCCCAGAACTAAGAGATAGAATCTTCCAGACTGGAACAGCGTGTCTTTCATTTAGCCCAGAGTAATTAATGAGAAGAAGGACTCACAAGACTCATTAAATTTCTGAACTACAAGAATAAAGAAATTTTAAAAGCTTCAAGAGGGAAAAATCCTCATGAAGAAAAATCAGAAAGCATTAGATCTCTCAGTAGTAGCCCTAGTACTAAAAGATAATGAGCATTGCCTTCAAAAACTCTAAAGAGAAATTATTTATAATCCAGAATTCTATACCAAGCCAAACTAAAAGAATAAACTATCTAGCGAGGTCTCAAAAATTTATCTCCTGGGGACTTGTTTTCTCAAGAAGATACAGGAATATGTGCTGGACCAAAAAATGGAGATTAAAAAAAAGGGAAGACACAGGATCAGGGAGTGAAATGGTCCAACACCTGAAAGAAATATCCAGATCGCAAAGAGGCTCTAGGAGGGAACATCCACATAGGCACAGGGCTGCCTCGTGGCCCCATAAGAGGGCTGGGCAGAGGAAACAGGAGTGGCACAGAAGATGAAGCAAATAAAAACATGAAGACAATCACTGAACCCAAGAGAAGCAATGACTTACTTGTCTAAAGGAAATACAGAAACATGTTACATGGCTTCTGCTGAAGAACACTGGCATCTTATAAACCCTACGAAAGTTGTCTTTAGAGCTAACATAGCAGGGGAGAGGATAAATGCATGTGCTGTCATCTTTCACTACAGGAAGCTAATAGGTAGTATAAAAAACTAAAAAATGAAGAAATGGTCACAGAAGCATTATTCTTTAGAAAACCCAGAGTTAAGCTCATCTCCTTCCCCTTCTCACCTTGGGGAACCAGTGGGAAGGGTGCAGCCTTTGAAAGAGGCAGACTCAGGCCTGGGCTCCATCACATTCTGGTTCTGTGGGATTGGGCCCCTCGCAGACTACCTCTACCAGTGGATTAACCTACAGCAGACATCGGCCCCCTTCCAGACCTTATAGTGAAAACTCAATAAAACAGGAGGAATGCCAAAAGCTTTCAATATAAACTCGGTGACACATTCAAGTCTCAACCCACAGCTTTGGAAATGCTTTTCACAACCCATCCCCTCAAATTATTTGCAATCTCAAACCATGAGAAGTAACTTTCATAAGTTTTTAAAAATACCTTGGAAAACAGTATTATCTAAACATATTTTTCCAAAGAGCTATATTAGTGATACATTTCAGAACATCTCAATAAGTAACCAATGGTCTCTTACCTTGCCACCTTCTTGCTGGAGAGTCGCTTCGTTGGACTATGCAAAATCAAAATAAACAGGAAAATCATGTCAGAGAACAGACAGGGAGGAAAGGGAGGAAACAGGAAATTCAGGCTGAAGAGATATGGGGATGGGGGTGCGTCCACAGGCATGCAGCACCTCGCTCATGAGGCCAGCTCCATGCATAGAAAAGCCCAGTCAGCAAAACATTCAGGAACATAGGAGCAACCTCAGGGGCTTATCAAGGCTTCAACAAATCGCAGTATTCCATCCCCAAAGAAATCTCCCATGGAGACACAGTCAGACCTCAGTTCAGAGGCCAATCCCATTGCCTGGACCTCGCAGCTGGCTGAACTGGGTCCAAACCATAGGTTGATGCCATATCCCAAATGCTTTTAAAGCCAAATTATCCTTCCAACAGTTGGCCATCAGAAGCCCGTATATGAAACGTGACACGGGCCTATTTATAACAGCAAAGTGTTATTATTGGTTTTAACTTGGGCGCTGATCCTTCGCACTCCAAAATCCCACCTGGGTGACTTCCCTGGTGCCAGCACCCTGCAGCACCCAGTGCCCAGCAGCTTCGCCTGACACAGTTTTTATAGCAAAATGCCTTTGGTGAGACCCCTCCCAATGAATAGCTTTCCTGACAGCCACAGAGAAGATTTCCAGAAAGTTTTAGAAGGTAGATTCCTAACAAGTTCCCCTAGAACATCACCACAGTTTGCCATGACCACACCTTCGTCAGCAGGGTTGGATCTCAGCCCTTGGTGGGCTGAGATGCTATTACTGTATTCTTCTGAGTTCCCTCTACTCTTACTAGCCAATCCCTGTTGTAGTCATTCTTTTTATTAAACTTTCCATGTTTAAATTACTGTGTGGCTCCCCTGACAGGCCCCTGACTGATACTATCTATTTTAACACAAATTCAATTTCATCCAAATGTTACTGAGACTCCCTGAAACTAATAGGCTTGAATAGACTGACTCACTGTTCAATTTTCCTAATTGACCACTCAGGAAGTAGAATGGCACTCCAATGACAGAGTTTATAATTTGAACATATACCTCTGGGTAAAGCAGATTTCTACAAAATTTCTACAGAACCTGGAAAACATAATAGTTGGCATCTTCTGAGGATCACTGGGTGGAAATTATATTTGACATCAAAGCTTCCAGATGTGGCTTGGTCTAAATCACCTTTTACCTTCCACAAATTATGACAAAATACATTTATTTTGAGGCAATTCCATGGAAATCAACAGGCAAAATTCAAATCTCCTAAAATGAGTGTTTAGGTTGACATTTCCTGACAGTTGTGTCCTGATTACAATAATGATTTAATGGGATATTAACCAATGTTGGTAGAGTCTGTCTTAGGGAACAAGTGGCTGAAACTGGAAGTGAGATCACACTGGACTTGCCAGCCATCCTTAGCCATATTCATCTATTCTCTGCTCCACAAAGCCCAGCAGAGGTGACCATGAGAGTCCTGGAGCAGATTCTCCACATGGAAAAAGGTCACTTCTACTTCAAAAATCTTCAGAGAATGAGAGATGACATACCCATACTGGAACCCACTTAGCAGGAGGGCAAGTCTCCACATGGAAAGGACAAATGAACCCTCACCAGAGCATCCAGGTAAATACACACAAGGTGAAATCAGTTTTCCATAAAATAGAGGCCAGTGGGTCTTTGGAATCACGAGTCACCACATTTTCTCAGGTCTCCCTGGAAGGCCCCCACCAAAGAGCACTTCTGGTTTCTTATCATTGCTGCTGGGGCCCCACTGGGCTTCTCTCTGAAGTTGCTGACAGGCTACAAATGCTGAAGTCCCATTCCATCCTTTCCACCTGACTGTGCATTTGCTGGACTCCAGCCTGTGTTCTTGAGTGTTGCGCGGAACATTAAAAAAGGTGTCAAAGATGTGCTGGAATTGGAACTAGAGGTAGAAAAGTAGGTACAATAGGACTGGAGCCATTAGGAACCACCAAGAAGCCTGAGTTGGTCTTGGCTGAGGCCCTAAAGGGGCAGATTCCTCAAGATACATTAGCGGGTTCACATTCCTGCCATCTTTTAGGTAACCTACCAACCACTAGTCCAAGACTCCTTCTTCTAGGAACCCTCCCTGGATTGTCAACTGGGAGCCCATAGTACAGATCAGCACATACCAGCCCTTTCTGTGCTCAAAGTGGCCCACCCAGGGACTTGCCCATATAACAAGCTAAATTAACAATATGCTTCATGGGCATGTCTATATGTGCAACCTACCCAAAAACTGTTTTACATAACTGGAGTTTGTAAAGTTATGAGGAGCCAGCAAAAGGAATTGTCCATTCCCGGAACTCTGATCTGAGCTGGGGTGGGGTATCGGGGACAGAGAGGGAAGCAAATGGTCTGATACAAACTGGTCCCAGCAGATGAAGAGATCTGACTGAGGAGGAGAAGGAGTAGCAGCTCATGCTGGGGTCCTGGTTGCCTGTATTAAAAACAAGATAGCAAAGCTGGATTCTCCTGGTAACGAGAGTCTAGGGCAACCTTACAAAAGCGAGTTCAGGGGAGGGGCTCACCTAGAGAATGCACACTTGATTTAAACCAACATTCCTGAAAGTTGACTACAAATCTTTTTAAAGACAAAAATCTTACTTTAAATGTCCCAGTGCTGTTCCATGTGACCCTCAAAGAAATATTTTAATAAAATGAAGACAGTGTCTCTTTCCAAGCACAGACTTTCTTTCACAGGTTGGATTTCCGCAAGGCTAGATTTCCGCATGAGGGATACATAGTGTCTAAAGATTGTTTCCTCCATAGAAACAGAAGAAGCTGATTAGACTGCCACATGCAATAGGGAGCGAGGGCGAAGGGCACTAAACACAGGCTCAGCACATGCAGGGAGAGCAGGGCAGGGCCAGGGAAGAGTTCCGAGTCTGCAAGCTCACCTTTGGACCACAATTCATGCCCAGCCTCCAGGGGAAGCCTCCCCCCAGAGTTGGCTGGACCAGCCTGGGGGAGATGGGGGCAAGAGTCCTCCTCACCCTTGAACACAGAGAAAGGCCAGGCACTAGGTCAGTTACCTATTCTTTTCAAGATCATTCAGGCGAGCAGAAAGATCCTCTAGGCGGTTGATTTGTTTGTGGCATTGGCTACAGTAAAACTCAAAAGCCTCATCAGTGAGGATGCTGTGCAGCTTTGCGGCAAGCGGGTCAGAGCTAGAGAGACGAGAAGCATCAGTTCAGGAGACAGCAAGGACCTGTCGGGTTACCTGTGACTCCACACAGGGCTAAAGTTGGGTGGGCAAAAGCATGTTGTCAGGTAACTGGCTGTAAAAGATTCTGGCTCTTTCAGACTGCTGTGGCAAACCCACCTTTCTCAATGTCATCTCTAGGACCTATGACATGTATCAGTTTGAGCCACAGGGGACTCAGCCACATACCCACTCTTTCCTGGTCAGGTACTCAGAGGAAATGGGGTATCCCATCAGCTTCACTGTAAAAGGAAAACCTTGAACAAGCAAGTGCCTGGAGACACTGCTTCCTCCTTTGTCAAAAACTCATCAATGGGAGAGACAAAGCATGTCTCCAGGTGGAGTTTAACTCACTGTACTATAACTACTTTTAATAACTGCTCTAAAAACTACTAGAATTGCCAGAAATTTTGCCATTTTTAATACCTTTGTTAAAAAGTCAGAATTCTATTGGCCCTTCTGTGATCTAATTTCAATGGGCAGCAACGTCCCTGGGTCACAAGGACCTGTGGGCTTTTAACAGCCAATTTGGAAGTTCAATTTTAAGAAAGGTTCAAGCGAAATATCAATTATAACACAGAAATCACACTTGAGATACAGAATACAGTGAACCACTGGACAAGAGACAGGGACAAACTAAACAAATAGGAAGAGATTACCAAAACAGGACAGAAACACACACTTAGCAATGCCAAGTCCTTTGGCCTTGATTTCAACACCACCACGAGCATGTGTATCAGAAAAGGAGAGCTGCTGAAAGCGAGCTTGCTGCTTCACTCACTCACACTCCCAGGGCCACCTTTGGAGGGTTTCTCACCCCACGACAGTGGGCGGCTTAGGGAACAGCACATGAAGAAAGCAAAGGGGGAGCCAGTCAGGCAGACCCTCCTGGTATTGCCATCCACCTAGGTCCTTTAGGCCTGGGTAACAGTCTGGGCAAAGGAAGAATCTTGCAATTGCCAATTTAAAGATACTTGGCCTCTGCTGTCAACAAAGATGGAGAGTTTCAAAAACCGAGTGCAAATGTGAGAGGAGACTGAAGAGTCTCGCCTAGAGGCAGGCATGTTCTCTGATGGGCCGGCCATGAGCAAAAGGCTGCCAAGCCCATGGGACACAGCATGCTCAGGCCCCTCATTCGGATACAAGTGCTGGCTTTCTCCCAGGGCCTCCTGTGTAGCCCTGTGAGGAAAGAGAGCCAGGGAGTAACCAGCTCTGTAAGTGAGGATCTTGCCCTTTAGATATCATGGTGCTGTTTATTAAAAGCCAGAACTTTTCAGACAGTTTTGGGATGTCAGATAACTATAACAAAATTAATTCAAAGAATCTTTTGTGATATTAAAGACTCCTTCAGAGGCTGGTCAAAGGGCACAGATTTTAAGCTACAAGATGAATGAAGTCTGAGGATCTAATGTAAAACATGACTACAGTTGATAACACCATGTTATATAACTGAAATTTGCTAAGAGAGCAGAATTTAAATGTTCCCACATGTATACATACATATAGCTTCCCTCAAAGCCAGCTACAAAACATAATGAGATCCACAACTAGTGACTAGGGACCACAGAAAGCCAAGTTTCCTAACTCAGGCTCTGGGCCACATGGCTCAGTTGAGGCCTCCTCATAAATGTAGAGTGACCTGGGAATATAACTGGACAAGAGAAACTTCAGGCAACTTTCACCTAGGTATAAATCTTAAAATTTTGACTATGGTATACTAATTATATTACAGCAAATAGAACAAGTTTTCTCTTATCAATTTGACAACCAAAGGGGAAACTTCCCTACAACTAAACATGGGGAGACTAAGGAGGAGGACACGTGTACTAGTGCAGGGCTGAATTACCTGGAGATGAGAAAAGTAGGGTCTCTGCAGCCGTTCTCCCCATTGCAGAGGGTCTCTGGGGACAGTTCCGCTTCACTGCCCTCACCATAGTCCTCAAAATGCTCCTCGCCACCTATGACTGTGACGACAGACTGGCTGTGCAAGTGGGATCTGCAAAAGCAAAACAGAAATGACACTTTCTGATACATGGCCATAGGCAGCCCCAGAACCAAGGGTGCAAATGGCACTTTAGAAGTGTGCTGCAAGCACGTGTGTGATTTCAAATGTTCCAGTAGCCACCTCATGGGACCAATGTGACACCTGAGCAGTGGAGGAAGGAGGAATCTTTTCAAAATGAGACTGATTCAACTAGATATCAATATAGGGAAAATTATCCTTACCTCACACCATACACAAAAGATCACTTATAGAGAGATAACAGATCTGAATATGAAAGCAAAACAATGGACTTTAAAGAAAAGCAGACGTAAACATCATAGCTATGGAGTCAGTTGATTTCGTAAACAACACAGAAGTGCTAACCACAAAAGAAAAACAGATAAACCAGACTATAGTAGAATTAAAAACACCTGCTCCTCAAAGATAACACTAGGAAACTCAAAGGCAACCTACAGAGTAGAAACAGATACCTGTGATCAACACATGGGACAAAGGACTCATATCTAAAATATATAAAGAACTGCTACAGATCAGTAAAAAAAAAAAAAAAAAAAGGACAGACGCCAGGACCAATAAGCCAGGAAAGGCCAGATCCTACTCATTTATGTGCCACTTTGCACTACAACAGCAGAGCTGAGCAGTAGCCACCAAGACCATATAGCCTATAAGTCAAAAAATTTTTTGTTATCTGGCCTTTTACAGAAAAAGTTTATAGACCCCCTGCAATAAACAAATGGGTAAAAGACATGAACAAGCACTTCACAAAACAGGAACCCTAAATGGGCAAGAAAAGCAAGAAAAGGTGCAAAAAGTACACATTCTCTTGAGCCACCTGGGAAAAACTAGTAAGAACTATCCCGAACTAATGTTCCACTCCATACCCTCCAGAAAACGAACATGAAAAAGCAGATAATGCCAGGTGCTACTGAGGATGGGGAGAGCCCACAGCACTGGCAGGCACGTAATTACTGTCAGCCCTATCTGTAACTCTAAATTGCAGCAAGCGCAATAGCTTCTAAAGTCAACGTGTGTGCTCCAGATGCCCCATTAAAAGATATGTAATGTTTATAGCAGCTTTATTCATAAAACCAAAACTGTCAACTACCCAAGTGCTCATAGACAATAAGTTAAAAAGCTGCAGCATATTCATACACAGGAATGCTCTAATAATAATGAAAGTAAATGATTTACAACTGTGCACTAAACGATGCCTTCCTCAGTAGCAGAGGGCAAAACCACAAGCTGTTCATTCGGGTCCACATGGGCACCACTAGCACCTCTCTCACCCTGCCCTCTTCCCTCACTGGTCCTCAAATGCACGGGGGCAGCTGGGGCCACCACAGGGAGATGGGACCAGGAGGTCTAGTTAGGAGGTTCTAAGATCCTGCCATAAGACATTTACTGAATATTGTGTCTTGCATACTTTATAAGAACTGTGACCAAATTAAAGACAAAGTTAAAGTTTTTCTTCTGTACTTTCTAACTCTATAGCCAAAGAAGTTGTGCAGTGCTTATAATTGCAGTCATCTGCTCAGCAGGAAGGGCATCTCCTGACAGGTAGGTCAGCTGTGAGCAGGAGATTGCTCAGAGCAGCTGGGTGTAGGCCATCCTGCAGGCCCTGTGATCATGCTAAACACTCTGACATGAACCCCTCTATGAACCCATTCTGCCCATCAGACATGTCCGCATGGTGTCTTATGCACAATAGCCAGGCTATGCTGGGGCAGAGTACAGACCTGCCTGGGAGCAGCAGCAAAGCACCGTGGCCAGGGTCCTCCATGGCATCCAGGCACTCAGAGGGCACAGCTGAGCCACCCGCACTGTCTGCATCCCCTTCAGGCTGCAGCTCGGGGTGCACCAGGGTGCTTGTGTCCTCGTCGGTGAAGGTCTCACACTCACTGTAGGTGCTCTCAGAGCCCATGTATGCGCTGTCTGTCACCTCGTTGGCCTAGGAGAGAGTGCTAAGAGTCAGTCCTGGCACCTTGGAAATGATGCCCATGCATGGCGAGCAATACAAAAAACTGCGATGCCCGGCACAGCGCACTGCTACTGCGGAAATCTAAATGACCATGTGGAAGAAGAGTTCTCACGTGGGAGAAGTCCCTACTATATTTTTAATCAGAAACATTAGCTTACAAAACAATTTAATAGTTAAAAAAAATGAAAAATAAGCATATGTCCAAGTGCAGAAAAAGCTACTGGAGTACTTTTTAAAGTTAGTTATATAAATATACCTAAAACAGATAAAAGCACCCCAACACATGATAAATTCCAGTAGAACCAACCACCCATTTTGTGACCTCCAACATTAGAGTTACTTATATCCAAAGAATTAGCATTCGATAGTGTAAAAATATGCCTTTTTAAAAAGTCACAATGAATATCTGTTAGGCTATTGCTTTGAAATTCAATTACATGGTCTAACCTCGAAATACTAATTAATCAATTATTTAATCAATCAATTATGTTCACTGGTTAAATGTCTACTTTCCCACTAAACATATCTTTATTTTTACATGTATGGACTTAGCACCTAGCACTTAGGATGGCACACAGCACGCAAGATATATTTGTGGATTGTACAAATGAACTTAAAACTAAAGAACCATTAAATAAACCATCTTCAATTTATCACCTCAACTTTAATTAAAAAGCAATTTCATTGGTTAAAAAAAAGTAGCCACCATGTCATGCTTGTAGGATTCTGAGGTTAACAATTTACAAACAGGTGAGATTTCAGAAAGTGGAGATAGGTGTACTTTGTACGTGGGTTCGAGTATCACAGGAGGTGGACAAATGTGCTGTTGTTAACACAAAGTCACCAGTCCTCGGCTACCTTGGGGGCAACTAGAGGGCCTTGCACAGCTGTGCCCCCAAGGCTCCTTGCCCCATTGAAGCAATATGAAGGATCTTGGCCGAGCCGGCGGGAACCTGGTGTGGCTGATGAGAGGCCGAGGTCCATCCTTAGTCTGCTGTCTACAAAGCCCTATGACCCCAGAATAGGGTCTCAACCACCCTGAGCTCTGCCACCTAATTTATAAAATGGGAGTTGTAAATGCTGATCTCATAAGATTGCAACCATATAGGATCAAGAAAGACCACAAAGGCTAGTGCAGGAACAGAAACTGAAAGACTATAGGGTTTGTGTGCCATTCACTGGTGGGCGGAATCCCTGCCAGCTGCTTATAAGGCCAGAATAAAATGGCGAATGACATGAGATGTACCTATTCAGGTGTTCAATGTTACTTGTATTTCCATGGGAAAACCCAATCTGCCTTGGAACCTAAACTCACTTTGCAATTTGAAACCGAGAAATCACTTGACTAGGCACCCGCTCTCATTCTATTTATCATCCCTGAGAAGGTGTCTGTCTCTTTCCGCCAGGCACAGGCTGGCTCTGTGCAGGTAACACAGGCTGAGACGAGCTGTCCGAACCAAGCAAGTACCAGTATGTCAGGAGCTGGCCTGAGGAGGAAGCACCACAGCCAACTCCTGACATGCTCTGAGGGGTGGCTGTTGATCAGCTGCCCAGATGGCACTGCTCACATTGGATACTACTCGAGAACCACCCAAGGGCACCAAGAAGAGCCCCAGACTTCTAACAACAATGACAAAAGTTAGCTTTTCAGTATTCAGCTGAAAACTCCTAAAAGAGCACTGCTCCTTGTCTGCAGGACATTCCCATGGACACCTCCTCTGCTTCATCAGTCCTTGGCCCCAGGAAACAGGCAGAGCCCACATAATCCTCACCACACAGGGCCCCCCAGACACTGACTGGGGACCATCTGAAATGATTTTCTGTGGAAAAAAGAACTTGAGTCTTGAGGTCAGCTTTTAAAAAGTCAACCAACAGGTGTTTCTGACAGATGTACAATGCTCTTCTCTCAGCTGCATGGACCTCATGCCAGTGATGGCAGCTCAGTTTTTATATGGACAAATCAACTGGGCACCCAGCTAGCATTTCTCCCCAGGGAAGGGAAGAAGATCCAGGCACTTGGGCCTGTTTATTTCACCTGCAAGGAGCTGACATCAATTGTGCACCTGAGGCCAGGGCTGTAGCTAAAACTCCCTGGGCCAGGACAGTTCAGGATGAAAGTAGTTTTCCATCAACAGAGGAATAATGAGGCAGACACTATATAAACCTGATTGTCACAAGTCAGGCACTCACACACTCTATCCTGGGCTTCTCTCCACCATTTAAACAGATAGAAGAAGAGAATTCTCCCCCACCTCACCTTTAGTTCTCCTTTCTAAAGCAAACTCACTCTCCTGTACTGATGGAAAGTCCTACGCAGATTAAACACTGTTCCCTACTTCACAAAAAGCTTTACGTTTGCATTTACACCTTAACTTGCCTCAAATTATAAATAAATGAGTTATGAAGATCCTGTCCTCACAGCACAGCTACAAACACTCAGACACTCTGGTGGAGGTGCTGGGCAGTAAACAGCCTCTTACCTGGAGCGACCTATGCGGCCTGAGGGCACAGACAGTGGCCCAAAGGAGACAGGAGACTGATCAGCTCTGTGAGTCCCCAGGATGAAAACCAGGGAGGGCCAAGTGGCTGGGAGGACAGGGACAACTCATTTCCCAGGTTGCCTCACCCCCCCACGCAGTCCCTAAGGGTCAGCTTCTATTGGTCAAGGTTGCCCTGAGCAAATGTCAGCCAGCAGAGTTTTCCAGGGTAAACATCTGCTTTTTAAGAGGCAGAAAGTCATCTTAGAGCATGATGCATGCTAACCTACAGTCTACTTGGACAAAACATAAGAGTGATTCATAGACATGTCCATCCATTCATATTTGCCACCAGACGGGACCTACTTTTACCCAGAAGCCCACAAGTCAATGCTGTCAACTTTAAAAATGTTTACAAATTATACATTAAGATGAACTCATGTGGAAATCAAAGTGCATCTTAGAAAACTTTGCTACGTGTTGTTAGCTTCCGCAGTTAACAAATGATCTGCCAATAGACACGCAAGTAAGGCCATGTACAGAGACACCAATGAGAAGAAATTCAGGTGTGGCCAACCCTACCAAGGATCTCCACAGTTCAGGTCAAGGTCCCTCAGAGTGAAAGTGACTGCCGGGCATGGTGTGAGCCAGTGTCCCACCACAACACAGCCTCTTCTTACCCTCAGATGCTAGCCCGGGTGTCCTCGTGGGCTGGGACTGGCTCCACACACCGGCTCCAGGCAGGGGGTGCTCTTGGAGACAGCCTCCCCATCGACTCAGAAGCTCTAGGGCCTTCTGTCCAGACTGGGCACTAGCTTCTCAACTGACAAGCCGTGCTAGGATTTCTGCAAAACCTGTATGTTCACCTGAAGGTACATCACTGCCTGGGAAAAAGTTTAACATGCTCCCAGACACGCTCTGTTAAACCTCCTGCTGTGCCGGCCAGGGTAAGGAGCAAAGTCCAGGAAGTGTCCTTGCTAGGTTCTTAACAAACAGTCAGATCTCAGAACAGACTGGCTTTTGTTCTTGACTCTCTAACCTTTCTGATAACAGTTTGCACAAAAGACACATTTCCCTGTCATTTTACTAAGGCAGCTATTTTCTCTAGATGCTGGTAGTGGGAGAAGGAGGGAGGCACAGCAGGGACAATCCTTATCAGTTCTGTTTGCTTCTGTTCAGGACTTTCTCACTCCCTTCTAGAAATCCTGATGTGCGAGATCGCCCCCTGTAGGCCTTTAGCGCTCCATCCTCTAGCTCATAAAGATTTTCAGAGAGAGCTTTCTTCTCATTTCCTGTACCTCAGTGACAAACCTTAAGTCACCTCCTCCCCTTCTCCTCCGAGATGTTACATTAGTAACTTTCTCCTAGGAGTTCTGTTACAAGTGACAAGCCAAAGAGATGTTCAGGGAAATGCTGGGAGCTACAAGACCCACTGAATGGCCCAGCAGGAAAAGGACCGGGGCAGCAGCCCATCAGTAGTTCCCTGCACAGGATTCCTGGACCAACAATGTCGTGTGCCCAGCCAGAAAAATCAATAAGAGGCTTATCTGTCTCTGAAGATTGCCGGCAGAAGATCTCCAAATGTGGTATTTGGCTGAAATGCATATATTCTCCACTCATATTTTTATTGGACTTTTTAAGATTACACAATGTACAAACATTTTTTTAAAAAGCAATCTTTCTATAAGTTTCACAGTATTTAGTTCCACTCCCCTAAAAATTATATCTAAAAACCTTAAAAAACATAAAAAGACATGGAAGAATCTTAAATGAATATTACTAAGCGAAAGAAGCCAGTCAGCAAAGGCTATACACTGTATGATTCAACAGTGTGACATTTTGGAAAAGGCAAAATAATGGGACAGTAAAAGATCAGTGGTCGCTGGGTGTTAGTAGGGGGAGGGATGAATCAGGAGAGCACAGAGGATTTTTAGGGAAATGACACTACTCTGTATTATACAATGGTGAACACATAACATTGTACATTCGTCAAAACCCACAGACTATACAACACCAACAATGAACCCTAATATAAACTACAGACTTTAGTTAATAATAATGCATCAATACTGGTTCATCGATTTTAACAAATGTACCACACTAAGGCAAGATGTTCATGATGAAGGAAATTGCGAGTGTGTGGGGTTATGATGGGACCTCTCTACTATCTGTTCTATTTTCTGTAAACCTAAAACTGATAAAATATAAAGTATTTTTTAAGTAACAAAAAAACTTTAAAAAAAAGTTTCCTTTATTCTGGAAAAGAAAAAGGATCTAAAAATCTAAGAAGCATTCCTTTTGCACACTCTTTTAACTGTCCTGGCATGCACACCTCCAGGGCTGAGGCACCACAGAGGTGGGAGCGCCACAGTCATGAGGGCTGTGGGGGATAGGGATCCACACCCATTCAGAGGATAAAAGGTGGCCAGGGTCAAACAGCACCCCTGCCTACTCCACCCAGGTTTCAGGAGGCAGCCCCACTGCACTGACTCACCTGTTTGGGCCAAATGGGAACTTTAAGGACAAAATGTGTTGATGCCTTTTACTATCCTGAATAATAAAATACTGAATTAGTTTCCTGGGGTTGCCGTATCAAATTACCATAATTAAGCAGCTTAATAACAACAGGAATGTATCTTCTCAGTTATGAATGCCAGAAGTCCCAAATCAAGGTGTCAGCAAGGGTGAATTCTTCTTCCCTGCTTCTTCCAGCTTCAGCTGCCTCCTGCTGGTCCTGGGCTTGTGGCCACATCACTCCAGCCTCTGCTCATGTCTTCATAGTGCCTCCTCCCCTGTGTGTCATCTCTCTTTCTCTTCTAAGGACACCCAGCATGATCTCATCTTGAGAGTCTTTAACTTAATTACATCGGCAAAGACCCTTTCTCTAAGTTCACAGGTTCTGAGTGGACGAATCTTTTGGGAGACCACCCTTTGACCCACTATACCCACCTACGCATAAAATTTTAAAAATCGATATAATGCCCGAGCAGAGATATGAGAGAAATAAAAGACGTGGATGAGAAAGTGTGTGTAGTGGGATAGTGGTAAGGGTACAGTGCTGACTACCTAGGTGACAGGACCCTGTACTACTGCCAAAAAGGCAATCTGTCCCTCCCTCCTAAAAGCTCCAAACAAGAAAGGAAGGCTCATCCTCTGAGCTAACTGCATGCCAGGAAAATGCAATGTGTGCCGAACCACGACTTGCTATAAAATGGAGCTGGGACCAACTTAGGCCACATAAGCAGCCTCTTCACAGTCATTGGGGCTATTCATCTGAAAGCTAACACATCAAGAGTTTTGCAAACCCAAGGCCCTCTGCCTGGCCACACTGTGTCTTGAAGCCAGTACAAGTCCCAGCCAGGCACTGGCCTCCCCATGCCAGGACTGGGTCTGGCACACCCGGGTCATACCCAGAATGAACACAGGGGATGCAATACATGGTGGTCCCTGTCTCAGGCCCAGCTGGTACTTTGGGACAAAGCTGTGAAGGGTGAACACTCCCAGGTGGCCTGTAGGTCTGCACTGGCAGAAGTGATAGTCAGGAAGTGAGCCTGTGTTATCTGAGGGGTGACCAATACCTGGGGCAGCTTCTTAGAGCAGGGACATGAGACACAGAAAAAAAGCTGTAGAGTCCTGTGGTTAGTTAGCATTCAGAGGTACTTTTGGAAACTATTCTGTACAACTCCCTCATTTCACAAAGGAGCCAAAGCTCGGAAGACTGACACACAGGGCCCTGGGCCCACCAGGGCACAGTCCAACCCTGCTTCCCAATCCCCTTACTGGGTAACAGAGGGCTGAGGGGCTGGCGGTGGCCACCACAGCCTTCCCTGATAGCTCTTCAAAGACTCAGGATTATCTAGTGTATTAAAAAAAAAAAATTCCAGATCCAGCCACCTGGGCTCTCCCGGTATCTGCCCCCACCAAATGATGGGACACAGTGACAGTGGTCTGTCTTCTAAGGCTACGCTCACAGACCTTTCCTAAGCCTTGGCAGAGGACAAAACACCCACAGTTACAGGCAACACCATGCAACCATAGCAACCCTGGCTTCTTATGGGGGCAGGGGATGGGAGACGGCAAGGTATTAATCAAATGTCCCTAGACCCAAAAAATAATTTTGAAATTTGATAAAACCAAACCTCATGACATGTTCCCTGTTCTGGCCTTACTTAGCAGCATGGCAGAAGGTGACAGCATCACCAGAGAGCCCTAACTGCTCAGTGAGTCGCTCTACTAGCAACAAGCCTTGAGGAGCATCTCCTGCCAAGGGCCTCAGGTGTTCAACACTCAGCACAGACTGCCTGCTGTGGCTGTGAGCCCCCAGAGCCCAGCACCCATGGACCACAGTACCCTTCACAGTGTGCACAGAGCTGCAGAGTGAGTCCTGCCCTGCCCTTTAGGTCATTTCCTATATAAACAGTCCAGGGGCCACTGAATGAAGTGGGACTTAGACTGCACAGAGAAGGAGGTATAACATCAAATCTCCTCTCAGCTCTCCCACGAAAACCACTTGCCTCAAAGGTAACGAAGTCCTCGAACTCATCAGGGCAGGCCTGCGGCTCTTCGTCCTGGGCAGATGCAACACCGCACAGCTGGCCGTCGGAGTCTGCGGGAGAAATGACCCAGACTCAGCAGGTAACCCAGACCATCCAGAAAGGTCAAAGGGGAAACTTCGTGAGTGGTCAATGGGGCCTGGACTGGCTGTAAGAAACCCAGGAGGGAGAAAGCGGCATGGTTAGGATTGGAAGGTGGGCTCCTGACTGAAACAACACTTAGTGCCAGGGTTCTGAGGGTCAGTGTGGAGGCCGAATGGTAACTATTTCTTAAAAGGGCTGGACAGCCCTGTAAAAGAAAAAAGCATGATCCCAGCTCTGTGATACTGTTCACAGGCTTTAAAAAGTATTAGGTGCCAGACTTAATTTTTTTTTAAATTGTATGTGTTTGGGGAGGTGTAGGTATGATGAAATTGCACCAAAATAACCACTTTGTCCTTGGTGCTGGACTCACAGGCAGTTTTTATTTTCTTCTTTTTTGCTTAACTTATCTTTTACAATAATGTTTTATTTTATAATAAGAAAAAGTTTAAAGGAAAAGCAATCTTTTCATGATGGACAGATTCTAATTTTGACGTCAATAATAGGGACATGACCTCTCAAACATGACCACTTGCCACAAAGAAAAGGCAATGGCTTCCACAGTCTCCCAGCCATGTTCTGGTATGGCACTTTCCAAGTAATGTGCAAGTGATGAAAGATGCTTATGTTTTCTGATGTTGCCTCACTACTCTGATATTGTCATATCATAAATATTTATTTGGTCTTCATCTGCTGGAATTTCCTGTGTGATAGGGTGAGAGGAATATCTGTTGTTATTCAACCCTTTCAACTTTACTGGGGTTAAACCAATGAGGTGACTCTTAGAAGATGAGAGCTGTTTGCCAGAGGAACTAACCTTGTGATTAGATGGCTGGAAATTTCAGCTCTGCTCCTACCTCCTTAGAGGGAGAAGGGCTAAAGACTGAGCTAATCATCAATGACCAATGACTTAATCAATCATGCCTGTGTACTGGACTTTCCATAAAAACCCTGAATGAGGGGGTTTAAAGAGCTTCTGGGTTAGTGAACACATCAACATGTCAGGAGGGTGATGCATCCCAAACTCCACAGGGACAAAAACTCCTTCATTGTGGACCCTTCCAGACCCACCTTATATACCTCTTCATCTGGCTGTTCATTGTAACCTTTGTAATAAACTAGTGATAGAACTGGAGTGTTTCCCTGAGTTCTATGAGCCGTTATAGTAAATTATCGAACCCAAGGAGAGGATCGTGTAAGACAGAAGTGTGGGTAACCTAGGCACCTGAAGTGGAGTAATGCTAACTCTGAGCGTTAAGTGTCAGAAGGAATTAAATGACAAGACACCCAGGTGGTATCTGCAGAGAACTGGAGAATTGCTTTGTGAGGAAAACCCCTATATAGGATGTCGAAGTGTGAGCAGAAAACATATCACACTAGTACTTCTTAAAAATTTATCAGTTACTTGAATCAGTTATTTATTCAATATATTTCACATAATCTAACATAACATTAGTCACTTATTTACAAAGTAGTCTTTTGAGGGCCAAATGGAAGAGCAAGCCTCCCTGGACCTTCCTGGGAAAAGTACTTTGAAACAATCATGGCTGGCTTCCTTAGCCATTCTTCTTTGGCACCTAGACCACATGGGGAAATGCTGCTCTCCATCACCATGTCCCCCAGCTAGGATCTCAAGGGTCAGTAGTTTGAAATCACTACTATAGCCAATGTACCTGGAGAAAGGAGGATGGATGTTAAAGGACTCTCAGACACAGAGCAATAGCGGGACACATGGCTCCTCCATCCAGTTTCTAAAGAGCTCTCTTAATTTAAACAGAATAATAATGCTTTCCCTCAACAACTGTGAAAATTCAAGCATTAATGCATTTAGTAATTACGAAACATCTCTGCCAAGTCTATACTGCTTTGCAATAGCGATTAAGGCCCTTATACAAAAATCCCTTATGTGGCTTTTGCTTTCAGAATCATAGGTACCTTTGTTGCTATCATTTTGTATTGTTTTCCCTGGGAGTGTGGCTAAATATCTCAGTGGCAGGAGTGAAGGAACCTCAGAGCATGGCAGGCTGGACCTGACACAGAATGGCACTGGCCTTTGGATCTGGCACTTGCTGCCCCCCAAGCCAGCCAATAGCCCCGGAGTCCCCTGCACTGGAAGTTTGGGTCTTTGGTACAGGTGAACTGCCGCAGAACTATATGTGCTCTTCTTGTTGAGGGAGAGGGCTGCTATGGACAGAAGATTTTGGTTTCTGAGACAGGAAGTAGAGGAGGATCATTATCCCAGCGCAGTTTGAGATCACATGCATATTTTGTATAAGGCTGGACTGTCTTTGACCTATTTTCCCTGTCTTGAATGTTAGCAGTCTTGCTTAGACTTCTGAAAACTGAAACACAGAATTTCAAATTCTTAAAATTTAACCAATCATTTCATATTCCAGTGGTAAAGATACGACCTAGGAGTCTTGCTCCATATGGTAAAGAGATGTAAACATAGCAGGAATTTTTATATTCTTGATGGGAACTAAATATAATTCATCCATCAGTTTTCTCTATAAGAACATGTGCATTTATCTTATTCTTCCAGAACCTGTGGGGAGGGAATGAGCCAGACCAATGGCCTATTTGTAACAATTCCCTCTCTATCTCATTCTAATTCTGAAATAAGGCCTGTGGTTATGACAGTAACAATCTCCTTGTGCTTTCCCTGCAAACTGGGTCAATATATTTTATCACTTGCTATACCTCTCCTGGATACAAAATAAAAGTCTGACAGGTGAGACAGGCAGTGAGCAGCTATGACGGCACACTGGAGCGAAGACCCAAAGTGAACTTGAGCTGAAATGCAGTTCAGGTAATCGTGCTTTCCATTCTTCCAAATGCTATAAAATAACTATTTCAAAATCATCTTTGACTTATTTTTACTCCAATTTTATTTTCACTCTCCTTTCCTAACAAATTTAAATGACAAAGTCATTACAAAAAATATTTACAAATTACACACACACACACACACACACACACACACACACACACACAGAGCAAAGCCAAGCTTGTAGCTCTGAGCAGACGCAACAGTACATCCAATGCAGAGGGTTGGGTGTCCCCTCCAGCACTGCCTCCCCCAAGCCCACAGCAGCTGCAGTCACCTGGAAGCCCAGTCTCTCACACCCACTCCAAAAGATGATCGATCTGCTGGCATTGAGCCAAGGGGCCACCCCACCTACCAGTCCCTCCAGGAGCCTGGGGCTGGAGTCAGACTATGATGTCAAGTCTTCCCAAAGTGCCCACAGCCCGGCCTCTCCCCCACCTTCTGATCCTGATTGCCCAAACCAGCCACACTGGCACCCTTGCAGCTCCTGAAAGTACAAGATGCACTCTCCCCAGGCTCCCCACCTGGACCCTGCTGTCCCTTCCTAGACTTCCTCAGGGAGGCCTCAAATGACCACCCCTGGCTTCACCTCCGCCCCCCCCCCCGAGCTCCTGTCACCTCTAGTAACTGTCCTGCCACACTGTTTGTGGACTGTCCTCCACTACAAAGCAGCTCCTGAGGGCAGGGGACTCCATATTTCCTGGAGCCTGGAACAGTCCAGCTTAACAATGTCCATATTCAGGGTCCTTACGAATCTCAGCTGTGTCCTCCCTTGGCTGCAACCCCTCCATTCAGACTGATTCCTCCTCTCAGCCCACCTACCCAAGGACCCTGCCCCATCCATTGGCAGGGCAACCCCCTTCACCAACCTTGTCCATGGCCCCCACTCTCTGCCGCCTCAACCATACACACCAGCAGCAGACTGTCCCTGAGGGTCCAGGTCCCACCATCCCTTCAAGAGCAGGGGTCTGCTCTACAAAGGCTAAACTCAGCATAGGGGGGCAACACCTGCAATGCATCCCACAATGTAGCATCATGTTGAGACCAAGCCTCACCCTCTGGGGACACTTCTATTCCAGAATGTTCTTGTCACTGAAAAAATATAGTACCATTTTCAAGAGCATCTATGCTAATTTATTTTTAATTAAATCAAAGTAGAAATATTACCAAAAAGAATGTAAAGACAAAGAGATTCAAACAACCCCAGCGGGGCTCAGTGGTGTATGTGGGCCAGCTGGAGGAAGGACTTTCCCAAGGTGAGCTGACTTGGAGGCTCAGAACATCAGAGGGCTGGCCCCCGATATAGAGGGAAGTGGAGCTGCTTTGCCAGATCAATAGCACGTATAGGGCCGGGTGCCTGGAGTGTGGGGAGAAAACAGGTGTAGCAAGCCAGGTGAGCTAGGAGAGGTCTAAATAAGGGAGAAGGCTGGAGCAAGCTCTGGATGGAGACCAAAAAGCCCTGGCCAGCTCCTCTCAGGTAGAGAAAGAGAGCCCAAAATCCCTCCCAGGGCCTCGCCTCGGGTTCCTTTCTGCCAAGCCCTGGGAATGACAGAGGGCACCCCAGCTGCAGTGGGAATAGCTCAGGCAAAGGCAAGGAAGAGAGAGGAAAGGTGAGCAGAGGCCCTATCTCAGCACATCAGGGTGGATGGTTAACCATTAAGGAAAGATCAGGACTCCAGAAAACAGGCCATTCTCAGATGATCATTTCTCTCACTGGACTGATAAATATCTAGCACTCCTTAAGTCACTAAACTTCAAGACACAGGAAACCCACGAGACAGCTACAAGGGTCAACAGCCAGCAAACCCCGCCTGCTTGACAGATAGAGAATGGGCCTCCATAAAGGCAGCTCATCTCTCTCACCAGGCAGGTCAATGACCAGAGAGTTTTATTATAGTGGACTGGGTCATGCCTTCCTGGGTCACCAGTTTTCTGGAAGCACATGCAGACTCACAGGTCATGGCCTCCTGGGAACTCTGACAGGAGAGCTCGCTCCATTTCGCACTAATCGTGGCCCAACAGAACAGAGCAGCTACCGGTTTGGACTTTGGCTCAGAGAGGGCCTCAGAACCATACAGACACCCCCAGCATTATTTCTCACTGGCCACTGCCCTGGGCTCCTTCTTGCCCTACTCCCATGGGCCCAACTGCCATTACTGCTCCAGCCTTGACACTTGAGAGGCATCTGGGCTCCTCAACCACTTGAACTCAAACTCAAGGAAGCCAGTTTCATTCCCCAGCTGGAAAGTGCAGAGATCACCAGGGGCATGTCTAAGGCTTAGAGTTCCAACTGGCCCCTTTAATTTTCATCCCAGGGAACACGTTGATTCTGTTGTCCCGTCAGTAAGGTCGTGGAGATCGGTTCCCACCCACCTCACTGACAGCAGTAGTACCTCCCCTGCTGTTCCCTCCCTCACTGCATGCTCTGTATGCCCAAGAACCTTGGCTGCTGGTTCACCATGGGGTCCCCTGGCTGTGCTGGTGGTCGTGTGTGCAGACTGACTAGGTGAAAGAACAAACAGTAACACACAGGGCTCCATACACAGAATGCTACCCAAAGCCATCTGGGACTTGGTGCTTTAGGAAACCCAGCCCCTATGTGACACTATTGGACAATAATTTCGGGGACAGACAAGATAGGTGATTCTACTAAGAACTGCTGATAAGACCTCAAGTCCAAAGGCACCTCTTGACCTGGCCAGTGTGATGACCAAAAGCCCTGACAAGTCTGTTTATGCTCCTCTTTCTCCAGCAAGGAGCAGGAAGGAGGGGAAAAGTCTGTGACTGGTGACTTCCCATCACTGTTGCCCTCACATCACTTGGCCGAAGATGGGGAATAAGAAGGAAAGGTCTACTCAGAACTTCAGAGTTTCATTTGAGGAGGAAAGTATATGGGCACTGGTGAGAGTAAAATGGTATCACCACTTGGAAGAACATATGATAGTTTTGTAATAAACTAAGCTCACGTGCACATGACCAGCCACCCCACTCATTACCAGGTAAAGGCCCCAAAGACATGAAAACATATATCTACAGAGACTTGCACACAAATGTCACAGAAGCTTTATTCACAATAGCCCCAAACTGGAAATATCCTAGCCCAAAACAAGTGTCCACCCCTGGAGAATGGATGAACAACATGTGGTATAAACATATAATGGAACACTATTCCACAAAAGAAAACAGACTCCTGATACTTGAAACAACACAGATGAATCTCAAAAATATCACATGAAGGGAGAAGGCAGACAGAAGAACACATACTGATGATTTTATTTATGTGAAGTCCATGAGAAGCAAAACTAATCTATGGTGACAAAAATCAGCAAAGAAGGTGCTGACAGGAGGAAGGGTATTACTGGAAGGCCATAAGGGAACTGTCTGCAGTGATGCTAATACTCTTGATAGGGACTTGTATTACCGGGCATAAGAATTTGTCAAAATTCACAAAATGGCACACTTAAGATTTGTGCATTTCACTGTAGGTAAATTTTTACTCAAAAAAGGACTGCAAACAAATACTGAACTCTAAATAATGATTGATACATGTGCTGAAGTGTTTAGGGTGAAGTGCATGGAAGTATACTGATTTGAAATGCATTCCATTAGAAAAAAGAGAATGAACTGTTAGATAGACAGGAAGATGGATAGATAACGCAGATACAATAAAATGCTGCCTATGGAATACAGATGATACAGAAATACATATGGTGTTCACTGTGTAAATCTCTCAATATTTTGTATGTTTGAAAGTTTTCATTGAAACCCCTTTGGAGAAAGTGACAGTAGCTTTCTAACATTATGGATAAGCAGTTGGGAAGATAGGGTGTGTGAGGAGTAAAGAACAACAAAGGAGAGCATCCTGAAACCAGGAGCATTTTAGGGGCCTCGAAGAGAAGGGAAGACATTAAGCAAAAGGAGTCTGAGGAGTGAGGGTAATTAATAAGGAATAGCTGAGGGAGAGGGAAGGCCGGTGGTGGAGCTGAGGAAGGGGTGAGGCAACGGAAGCACACAGCAGGGATAACTGACCTCCATTTCTGATCGCAGTGATCCCTTGGTAGAAGTCTTCAAAACTGATCACGCCAAGCCCACTGGGATCCAAGTATTTCGTTAAGTCCTTCACCTGCAATTGCCAAGTGAGAATATGTTACCTAAGCCTTTACAAAATTGGAGAGGGATATATCATGCACTTGACCTTTTCACCACATTCAGGAAAGCAGACAGCCCACTTGCAAGGTGTGGTATGAAAGTAAGAGCCATTGATTCCTCTGATCCGAAGACCACCGACAGCTCTGGTCAGAGAACAGGAGGTATCCTGGGAAGAAAATGTCAATGGCACCTGGGAGCACAAGTCATGAAATAAGATCTTGCTCTCAAAAGTCAACAGTCATGCTTATTGAGTGGAAAGAGCATCAGTGTTGACATTTTAGGTATTATTCTAGACAGTATCTAAACTATTACACACAGCACAGACCCACACACCCATTCTGACAACTGTGCAGAATCCTTAGTAAAAATAACTTAGGCAAGTAGACACTGGGTATCAAAAATCATAAATAGTAAATAGGATAATTCACACATGAATGTCACAGAGAACAAAACTCTTCAGAAAAAAAGATACATATATATTTCCAAGTATAAATTGGATTTCATAAAATTTTTAAAACTTTTGTACTTCAAAAGATATTAGTAAAACTAAAAAACAAAATATACTGGGAAAATATTTATAAATCATATATCTGATAAAGAACTTGTATCTAGAATGTATAAAGAAATCTCATAATTCACCAAGATGAAAACAATTTTTTTAATGGGCAAAAGATTTAAACAGTTATTTCAACAAACAAGGTATATAAATGGCTGATAAGCGCATGAAAAGATGCTCAAGACCATGAGTCTTTAGGAAAACAAAAATTAAAACCACCATGAGAACAGATACATCACTCACTAAAACAGCTGTAATCAAAACCTTCAACAAAAGTTGACGAGGATGTGGAAAAACTGGAACCTCATACATTGCTAGGAGGAATGTAAACTGGTCTGACCAATTTAGAAAATCATTTGGCAGTTTCCTGAAAAGTTAAACTTACCGTACAACACAGCAACTCCACTCTTAAGAATCTATCCAAGAGAAAGAAAAACATGCCAAACAAAGGTGTATGCAAATATTCATAACAAGCAGCATTATTCATAATAGCGAAAGAGCAAATCAACACAAATGTCCATCGGCTGAGGAAAGAACAAACAAGATGTGCTCTATCTATACAATAGACTATTATTCAGCTATAAAAAGGAATGAAATACTGACACATACTACACCATAAATGAAACTCAAAAACATTCTGCTAAGTCTCTGAGGGAGCCATGGTTGCAGCTCCTTCCCACCTACTCCTGCTCTTGCCTCAGCCACTGCATGCACCCGCTGCTTGCTCTGGCAGAGGAACAAGTAGGTCAGGAAGCCATGCAGCAGTCATAGAGGTGGGAACGAGGAAAGACATCCATGGAACTAGAGGTGGTGATTCGCAGAATTAGAAATACTCTTACCAGCTACAAAGTAAAGTCTTTGGGGAAGGTGTGTGCTGACTTGATCAGAGGCACAAAGGAAAAGAATCTCAAAGTGAAAAGACCAGTTAGTTCAGATGCCTACCAAGACTGAGAGTCTCAACAAGAAAAACTCCCTGTGAGGAAGTTCTAAGACTTGGGATCCTTTTCAGATGAGGATCCACAAGTGAGCACAGTCCTTCTAAGACTGTTAAGCAGATTACTTCCATCAGTATTGAGCCAGGAATCAAGGCTGAAGTCACCACTGCAGATGCTTAAATCGACCTTTTTAATAAACTGATGATCAGTTGTTTAAAAAAAAAAACAAAAACATTCTAAGCAAAAAAGCCAGACACAAAAGACTATAAATTATATTCTTTCATTTACAGGAAATTTTCAGAAAAGACAAATCTATAGAGATACAAAGCACATCAGCTGATCACCTTGGAATTATGGGGCAGAAGCGGGACTGGCTGCAATCAGCATGAGGGGTCTTTCTGGGGTGTGGAAACACTGTAAAACCAGCCTGTGGTGATGGCTGTGTAACTTTATGTTTACTAAAATCCACTGACTTATATACTTACAGTGGTGAATTTTATGGAACATAAATTATATTTCAACAAAGCTCTTAGAAATAACTGAATAGACAAAAAGGATTCAAAAGAAAGTGACAAATATTGAAGTAAAGCAAAGATACATTAGCATTGATAACAGAAGTCCCCGAGAAGAAAAATCAAAGCAAAGATACAGAGCAAATAGTAAAACTATATTTATGAGAACTTCTCTAAAAAAATAACTACATGTTGAAAAATACATTGGGTAACTAAGAATATCAACTCCCAACCCCAAAAGGCCTACTTTAAAACTTAATCTGGTGAATTTCTTGGACTTCAAAGGAAAAGAGAAAAATTCTTTGAACAGCTATGCAAAAATCAAGTGACTTTATAAAACAAGATTAGATTATCATTAAACTTTTCAGCAGCAACACCAAGTAATAAGGCATATCCTAATTCTACTGTTCTAAGTGTTGAGTCTCAGGTCCTCCACATGACTGAAAAAAAAGGAGAAAATCATATGAGACTGAAGATGTTAGGCAAACATCCTATAATCCTGAATTTGAATTTTAAGTATCACTATGAGGTATCATTTATGATGTATTAAAAACAAAACAAAAACCTTCTAATTCTCTCCAATTAACAGTAAGCACCTGGGGCACCTAGGTTGTGGTATTTAAATTCCATTTCCCATTAAAAGGAATCAGGACCCTTAGAGAAATGCCAGGAAATGTACAAGTCAAGCCAGGAATATCTTGTTATATCAAAGAAGCTATCAAAGACTTTATTAGGTCACATCGAGGAACTCAGGAGGCAACCTAAAGAGGCTTTCAATGGACTCAAACATATCAAATATGTTTCAATACATGAAGGCATAATTACAGTAAAAAATAACTAGTCATCATTGGAGGGCACTAGTGAATCAATTTATTATTGTGAAAACTAATAAATAAAAGGAAAGAACTAAGCAGTTAGACTTCCTTTCTTACAAACTGTTACTCAGGGCAAGCCATGGTAGTCATGAAGGAAGCGTCTAAGAAGTGTTCAAATCAATAAACAAAGAAAGAATGATGGGATTAGAATGTCACCATTCTGCAGTTTTTGATGAAGTAATGAACATAATCAATGACCCTCAGTGCCTCCTAAGGGCACAGAAAGACATACAACCAGACACCAAGTGTCTCCTGATGGAAGTGTGTGATGCTACCTAAATCAAACCTGAACCCAACTACTAATTTACAGGAAATATAATGATGAAAGCAACATTTTTCAGGGATGAAATCAGCAAAACCTAGTCCATGAGGACCTTTAAAGAGACAAAGAAGGGACCTGTTATTTTCAAGGCAAAAAAAAAGATGGAAAAGAAACCTTCATTAAGAGACTTAGGAGACACATCGACCTACTGCCTATAAGGACTTTTTTGGATCCTGATTCAAAGAAATTATTTTTTTAAAACTACATTTATAAGATAATTAGAAATTTGAATACTGATCCTGATACTGAATAATGACTGAATATTTAATATTAAGGAATTGTTCATTAATTTTTGTAGATGTGATAATGTTTTAGTAATTTTTAAAAGCACATTTATATATACATATACATATACATATATATATATATATATATATGTACTTACTATATGGGCTAAGGCACATATATTAAGGTTACATATATGTAACCGACTGGTCATGACTGAGAGTTGCCGAGACTGGGAGTAGGACACTGGGGAAGCATTATACTATTCTCTCTACTTTTGTATTAGGCTTGAACTTTTCTATAATGAAAATTTTAGAGAGAGGAAAAAAGAAAACAAAAGAGAAAAAGACAAAAAGAACAAAGAGCAAGCAAGAAAGAGAGAAAAGATCCTGGGGAGGGAGAGGAGAAAAAAGAATAAGGCATTTAGCCAGGGAGAGCTAACCTTTGACCAAAAAAGGAGGGACAGTCCATACAGAAAACCCTGAAGAATAGGAGGGTTTTGAAAAGTGAATATTTAGTGATAGGCTGTAGGCAGGGTGTTTCAAAGGTGGAGAATCAGAGCTAAAGCTATAACAGGCATAAGCCCTGTCCAAGGCCAAACCCATTAATCTATGTCATCAACTATGCTTAGAGAACTTATATCCCTCAAGGTCTCCTTACTGCTGGGCAGGCTGGTCGATGCTGCCATGTTCAGCTCTATGACCATCAGCTGTTGACAACATGCAACATAAAAGCCAGACTGGCACAGGACCAGCTCAAGCTGACTGATCCTAATAGTCCAGGATTCTCGAGCCAGAGACAGTATCTCCCTTTTCTCCCTCCACAAGAGGAATATAGCAGCCTCCATCCCAGGGCTTTGGGTGTTTAAGACACTGAGCTCGAAAGTCCACCCATCAGCTGATTTCTTGAAATAACTGAATGCTTTCCTCCTTATCTCACAAAAGCCTTCATTCCTAAAGCACATGATGTCTAGTGAGAACCCTGCTGGGTACCTAAAGAATCATCTAACCAGTCGACCATACTGGCCAATCTGTCTTTAAGATTCCTAAGAATTTGGACAGTGAAGCTACTAATTGAACACAAAGTATCAAGTTGTTCATTCTGAAATATTAACCCAATGCTTTTTAAACAATTAACTGGCAGTAGGCCTTTTTATATGTTATCATGTTAGAATGAGCAAGGATGAATCAAAGTATTTATATTTTAAGGTCCACTTTAACCATATTTTCTTTGGAGAATAAATCAACTTCCATGCAGCTGATGATTTGAGAATGGTTCTAACAATCCAAGCCCAAAGTTCTCCATTCACAGGCTTTCAGAAAAAAACAGTAGGATTGAAAAATAAGAAACTGCTCTTTCATGGAAAATTAGCAGAGCCAGAAAAATCTAAGCCAAGAGATGTACACCAGAGCATTCAAAGCAAGCCAGCACCCTCTCCAGCAAACATGCAGCAAGTTACAGAAACACTATGGGGGAGAAAAATCGATTCTGCAACCACTTATAGATGAATGGACAGAGCTGGCTCCTGCAGGATTATTCTAATATGAGAAATTTACTAACAAATTATATTGTCTCTGCTACAGATGTGGAGATATAATCTTGAAGAGAAGAAAGCAGAATAAGTTCTCTAACCACAGTTAACTCCAACTACAGAAGTATGACTCACGGAAATCATACTGAAAACACAGCACTTCATGGTAGAAATGACCATTGCTGAACCTTGTGACAATCACACTTGAATTACGACATTTTCAACAAAGCTTATCTTATCAGAAGCCATAGTGATAGTATCAAGCATCTCAATCTAACTAACATTTACAGAACCCTCTAGCCAATGAAAGAATACACATTCCTTTCAAGCAGGTGCATGCAAAATATTTACCGAGACAGACTATATTCCGGACCATAAAATAAGTTTCAATAGATTTAAAAGGATTCAAGTCAATATCAGTAGCCATTAGGGAAATGCAAATTAAAATGATAATAAGGTACACATCTATTTGAATAGCTAAAATTAAAGAGATGGGCCAGATTGTGTACACCAAGTGTTTGGGAGGATGTAGAGAAACTGGAATTCTTATACACTGAGAATGTAAAATTACACAATCACTTTGCAAAACTGTTTGGAAATTCCTTAAAGGGTTAACTATGTACCTAACACATGATCCAGTCATTTCACTAGTAGGTATTCAGCCAAGAGAAATGAAAGCATGTGTCCATATAAAGATTTGTACATGAATGATCACAGAAACTTAATTTGTAATAGCCAAAAAATGAAAATGAAAACAACCCAAATGTCCATCAACGAACAAATGCAAAAACAAATTGTGGTAGTCCATGGTGGGGGGCAACAGCAGCAGCCATGGTGATAATAAGCAAAATGTTCCTAGAGGCTTTCTTAGCTATTTATAAATGTCACACCAGATGTGAGGGTAGGCAGGAGTGAATAGGGAGAGAAGCAACTCTCAAAAGCCTGATTACAGGTCACTTCTGAATGGCCACACTGAAGCCTGCAGCTTGCCTACCTCATGGGACCTACACTTCTTTGTAAGTGTATCTGTAAAGCAGCTAAACAAATATACACTGGGTTTTCACTGTTGCTTCTGAGGAGTATGAGCTGCACCAACTTGTGCACACCCAAGACACCTATCTGAAGGGACCAGCCAATGCCCAGGGGCATCTAGAGCTCTCTGGCACAGACAGCTTCACTTGACTTTGTTCCTGGAGGTGAGTGTCCTGGCCAGCACCAACACTCATGATGCCATTTCCAGCTTTCCTTAGATTTCAGGGAGAATCAAAAACTAAGTCATTTTGATAAATCTAGAAAAGACTAAATGTCATATAATTTCCAAAGTTATAAATAGGAGACAGGAAGGATACCTACGTTGACACCTTTGGAAATAAGCCTGGAGTATTTTAAATAGACAGTTATGATTTTCAGTATAAGTTTAAGGTCATGGTTTCTCCTGGGTGGGGGGGGGGCAGGGAAGAAGAGAAAGGTGAGGAAAAGGTGTGGAAGAAGCTATGACCACATCTGTACTGGTATTTCTTACAAGTAGATATGCACTTAAGTGGGGGATTTTGCTGGTCAGTTCATTTTAATGAAGATAACTGAAAGATTCTCAGGAATGTAAGTATGTTTGTTTGATAGTGACATGCTTAATATAAAACCTTAAATAGCTGTGTGCTTGCCAGAGTGGGCACTGTTTTGAAGAAAGAAAGAAGAGGAAGAACAAGGACAGAAGGACGAAGAAGCAGGAGGAGAGGAGGGGAGGGGGAAGGGGAAAAAAAGAGGAAATGCCACAACTTTGTTCTCAGGGCCTTTGAAAGCTAGACACAAATGATGACTTAAGCTTCCTACTAAGCAGTGGTGATTTTATATCTGTAACTGACTCTAGAGAACCACCGAATAAGAGCTTCCTGTGTATTATTACACTTCCCAAGCTTGCAAGAAAGTGTCACACCAGGGCTCCAGGACCTGGGACAGCGCCAGAGTTTTTGGGGTTTTGTTTGTTTGTTTTTGTTTGTTTGTTTTTAACCCCTAGTAGGTCTGCTTCACACCAACTAATATGGCTAATAACTTTTTCAGGGGTTATGCTTGGCAATTTATGCTTAAAGACCCTGTTCAGAGATTCCTCTAGATGGGTAGAAACATTTACATTTTAAAAAATTGGTGAGCTGTGTGGACACAAAATGAAAGCTCACTGTCTCCCTAAACACCTTTTCCCCTCTGAAATTACTGGATCTTGCTGAGGAAAAATGAAGTAATTCGAGTAAATCTTAAAATACAAGGTATGTTTAGTTCTAAACCTAAATTTGAAAATAAGGCAGTAACAAGAGTTTCCCAACACTGTAAGTGCTCATTGAGAGCTCAGTTTTTCTGCTTAAAGTATAAAAATAGCTTCATATATCATCTGTGATGATAATCTGATTAACTGCCCCTGATTTAGGGAATAGGGCTTAGAAAATTCTAGAATAAAAGCATAATGCTGGTCTTATATGTAAAAGGTTATTCCACATGTTCCCCAGGAGGCATGTATCACATTCAGGAATTTAGTCTTTCAGAAATAGGTGTTGCAATGTCACCAGCTGTGCCCTTCATTGCCAGAAGGAGCCTGCTCAGCACCCAGCTGTAAGCAGTGCCTAGAGAGCTCTTCTTGATGTGCTTTGGACAGGGATGTGGGTTGTCTCCAGTACCAGAAGCTGCTCTCTCCCTACGTCTGTTATCACTGGGGTTTTGGCAGATTGCTGCTCTCCAACAAGTCCAACACCCACTCTGAAGATCTCCTTGATGCAGGAGGGATAGGGTGGGTGGCAGAGAGGCCGAGGTTTGGGACAGTTCTGACTCTGTTATTTTTGTCAACAGTTTTATGGAGATATAATTCATATACTACACAATTCACCCATTTAAAGTGGATTTTAGTATATTCACAGAGCTGTCTCCATGTTCTTTTAAAGACAAATCTTAAAATGCACATGAGAACACTTAGAAAAAGTCAACTGGACACATTCGAGCTTTATGCAAACATGCTGAGGAAATGAACCAGAATTTACAGAAGGTATCAAAGAACACATTCAACGCTTATATAACCACACTGATCATAGGAAACAGTGGCCCCTTGGGAAGCAGAAGCCCCTCCTGCTTGTTCCTGCATTTCAGGTCTGGGTGTTGGGGAGAGCCAGGGGAGCCAGATAAGGGAAGGGGAGCAGCTCTTAGGAAGAGGCACTCCTGGCTCTGCGGCCCCCCTGCAAGGGCCTATGAAAATGTTCCCTCTGTGGCTCTCCCCTGGAATGCTAACCAACTGGACAATGAACTATTTAGCTCACAGAACTCCGCCCCAGGCTGTGTGAAGGCGGCTGTCCTCCAGCCTATCTCAATGACCTCTCTGCACACAACAGAGAACTGGAGGCTTCATTCTTTATGGAAACTTCCTTTGACTCCTGGCCCAGTCTAGACCCCTGTGAGTAAAAGAGAGAAAAAGCACACTAAAGTTATCAAATAAAGGTACATAGTCCAAAAGTCGCAGCACTGCAAGGCCTGGAACCAAACAGCATCTCCTGCCCCTCTCGCCCACCCCATCCTGCCTGAAGTAGCTCTTCTTTCTGCTCTTTAGCTTAGGGTAGTTTTGGGGGTCACTGCCTTCATGTCTAAGTAATATGCTCCTGGTGCTATTTTCTTGGCTTTTCAAATTTATATGTTGCATTTTGGCCTCCTATAGTAAAAAATGAGAATTCGGCACTCTCCCCACACCCTCCCAAGTTGGCTAGATCTTCTGCAATGTTTACATCATTGACTACATAAATATTTTTCACCACTAAACCACATGTAAACTATAGCACTGGCTTTCTTATATAATTTTTTAATACTTAGCTATTTAATTTTATAATACTTAGCTATTTCCTTGCTTTTCATTGCCTGAATTTTCTGCATATCTATTGCTCGAACATCTCTGCAGGATTACACGCCTCCTTCAGACCATTTCCACTGACCAGGCCCCTAGAGTATCATGCCTTGCTGCGCCCCTGCATTCCCTCCTCCGTGCTGGCGGCCTTGCACCTTCCTAGCTTGGTGCTCCTTCCTGAGGAAGGGTGTGTGGTACGCACATTACGAGTGTTCTCATCTGAAGAACAAGCACTGTTCCCTCCCCTGACCGGTGCTTGTATACACGGTTGTAGGTTGGAAACTGGAAATGAGCACCATGGCGTTGGGAAGGCCACTGCCTCAGCTCCGTCTCACTCCTGCTGGTGCCTTAGAGTCTGACACCGCCCTGTTCTGAGGCTGGGTGTGGGGTCTGTTCTAATCTCTGGAATCTGCTGGAAACCTCCTCTCCATCAACAGGATGCTATGGGTACTGGGCTGTGTTTGAGCTGTGTTTGCTGTGGGGTACTTTCTCCTTGCTGTTCTGAGCACTGGCAAAGCCCTTTCAATTGGAGACACAGCTCTTGGGTTCTGGAAGTTTCTAAAGGATCCTTTGATAATGTCTCTGTACACCCGCCCCATCCCCAGCAGGGCTGTCAGTCAGGTACTATGCCTTGTTAGTCTCCTACTTTATCTTATCTCCTATTCTTTCTGCCTTTTAAAAAACTTTCCGGGATATATTCTTGACTTGATCTTCCAATCCTTCAACGAGATGCCTTTATTTCATTTTTAATTTCTAAGGGAGCTTTCTAGTTCTCTGAATGTGATGTCTTCTTTAATCTGACAATGTAAATCAAGTTTTATTATCCAAGTTTTCTTTTGCTCTCTGCACTGACTGTTCCCTTCAAGTGCCTTCTGCTTCTCTTTCTTTTCTGTTTTTAGTTTTGGTCTCTCCCTCCCCACTCCCTTTCATCCCCCCCACTACTTCCACCCCTGACCTATGGATGTTGCCATTTCCCCTTAAGAACAGGAGCTCTGAAGATGGGGCATCTCCTCTCACATGCTCACAGGGTGCACCCAGGGCGTGGTACCCCCGGCGCACTTGGGGGGCCTGGTGCACCCAGGGTATGGTCCGTGGCTCCACCTGGGGCACAAACCCAGGACCCTCTGTGTGTAAAGCAGACATGCTAACCACTATACTATGGAGCCACCCCCGGTCTCTCCCTTTTTTGTTGGAGGCTTTCTTCAAGTCTCTGTGGTCCTTGACCATCCCTTTACACTTAAAAGTGGCCACTAAAATGCTGATGAAAAGCTAGGACTACATGGTGGACTGGTTAGCTGAAAGCTTTACTGCAGGTGCCCTGGGCAGTGACCTGGCTTCTGTGATGTCAACTGCTCCAGGACTAGCCACTGTGGAGGCAGGATCCAGAGAAGGCTTGCAAATATGATGGAGTAGTCATACATGGCAAAAGTGATGAGCCAGTCACTCTGTGCATGTATTAACTGTAGCAGACAGCCAGCTGCAAAGAAAAGTAAGCTGCCATGCTGTGAGAGGGCCATGAGGCTGCACTTGAGGGTGGTGACTAGGACCTGAGGGCCGTTGCACACCAATTACCAACAAGAAAATAAGAATCTTGGCCCTACAAACACAAGAAACTGAATTCTGCCAACCAGCTGGATGAGTGTGGTGGGGAATCCTGAGCTCTAGGAGAAACCCTGGCAGAGGAGAAATGGGACAGGGTATGCCAGGCCGAGGGCACAGTTAGTCCAAAGGGCCTGAGGAGGAAGATGCCTGTGGAACACAGGGAGCCTCAAGGAGGCTGGGTGGCTGGAGCAGAGTGAGGAGGGAGTCAGCAGTGGGAGACAAGGTCAGAGTCCCTAGGAGGGTTCTGAGTACAGGAGCCTGCAGCTGAATCCCTCAGGACTGTGCCACTGGACACCTACTTCACAAATCCACACTAATAAGACCAGGAAACTTAGGAGCTTTGCTTAGTACATACAAACAGACATGGAAAGGCAACCAAAATGAGAAGACAAAGAAGCAGAAACCATATGAGAGAACACAATTGAGATCCAGATATAATAGAGTCAAGTAATCTAACAGATGCAGAGCTCAAAACACTGGTTATAAAGATGCTCAATGATCTTTTGGGAAGTGTAGATAAATTCAGTGAGAACTTCAACAAAGAGGTAAAAAACATAACAATGGAAATGGAAATTATAAAAGGGAACCAGTCTGAAATGAAGAACACATTATCTGAGATGAGAAGTATATTAAATGGAATTAAACAAAGGAATAAACAAAGTGAATAAAGAA